>PVKE010000738.1:0-47613 GCA_004027555.1 Craseonycteris thonglongyai | reverse complement strand
AATTGAGTGCCATCCCCAAATGGTTTAGGCTTGGACTCACCCGCAGGGGATTGCAGGCAGCTTATTTCATAAACTGGCTGCGGTTTCACTGAATCAGTATTAGTGCACCGAGCAGCTGAAATGGAAGTGGGAACAGCAGGGCGCTACGTAATAGCAGCCAGCACACACGTGCAGGTTCAAACACGAAGCTCGCATTCCTAGCTCCTGACACAGTCCCACGCAGAAGCCAAGTCCACTACCTGTCAAGGCTGCCTGATGGCTGAAAACTGATCTCAGGGGCTCCAGCCTGCCTCGTCGCCTTGCCTGCCCTCCCGCGCAGTCCTAGGCTCATAGGTGACGATGGGCAGGCAGTCCTTGGGCAGCAACATTCATCTGATGTGAGCAGCAACCTGAGAGAACGTCGCAGGCCCTCCATCTAACTCAAAAGTACCATGTTCCTCTGTTGTTTCTGTTCCCATCTCACCATGGGTTTGTTTTTGTTTTTTAATTGAAACATATGTAGGCAATGAAAACCTTATATATTGTGTTGATAAAATTTCATAATGTGTCCCTGAATTCCTGGGAGACTTCTGTATGTTCAGGTTTTTGTTTGTTTATTTTGTTGTTCTTAGAGTCAGACCTCCTTCTTCCTTCTTTCCTTCCTTCCTTCCTTCCTTCCTTCCTCCCTCCCTCCCTCCATGCATCTTTATCCATCCATCCATCCATCCATCCACCCACAATCACTGTCTGAAGCCCTGTGTTTGGTACTGTGGGGAGACAGACATGTGAAGTCCTGTAGAGGAACCAAGCCATGTGCACACACAGTGATGACACAGGACAGAAAGAGACCAATGCCAGGAGAGAGGTGGGGACGACGTCCTATGGGCGTTCAGAGGAGGGAAAAGCAGGTGGAGGGTTATCAGCAGGGACCCTCTCCAATCTGATGTGCTCTCTTCAAAAGATCACTCTGGCTGCCCTGTGGGTTTAGGGAGGACGGAAGCCAGCAGTGCCCCAGACAAAGGCATCAGCAAGCCTGAGGTCTGGGGTTGGGGACAGCTTGATGTATCCCGGGTTCACTGGAAGGTCCATCCTGAAGCCCAGCGAGCAGCAGAGGGAATGAGGCATGAGATCAAGTGACAGAGGTCAGCTGGGTCCAATCTTCAGGGTTTTGAAAGAGTTTGGATTTTTAGTTTCGTGGTTATTGTTAGAACACTAAAAGCATCATGAGTCCATAAATTGTATGAAGAGGGCATTTAGGTCACTGTGGTGAAAAGCGGCACCTGCTTTTAAGTTTAGAACAATAAACAGAGGCTCTGCTTATATACACAAATGGTCAGATTAACGCCAAATTGTTAAAAATTCTCGTAATTGCTTGCAACGCTTCCTATGGGAAATTTTAAAGGCTGTCTGGATGAACTTCAGTCCTTGGTGGTGATTATTCCCAGGCCTTCCCCCAGGTACAACCCGAGGAAATAGTTTCAGTTTCCTTCCATTCTCACAAGGATACAGCTTGGAAACAGCCTTTGCCCTGCGCTTCCTGCCCCAACCTGTTGCAGTTGTGTGTTTGAGTTGAGGGTGGGAGTGTGACGTGAGGCCCGGGGATGCCGTACACCTTGCTCCATTGTTTACAGAGGGTTTCTAGCAACTTGGATCTGTGTCAGGGCATGGGGTGCAGTGGGGGGGCGGGGGGGGTCAGCTTGTGTCTGGCTGCCTGGCCGGCTTTTCTAAGAAGCACCTTGAGGGTCAGCGACAGTCTGCTATTATACTTATTATTATAATAAACGCTTACATGCCAAACAAGCAGCATACAGTGTAGTCAGACTCAATGACCACCCACGGTTTACTAGGCTGGAAAAATGTAGAAAGCTGAGTTAAATGACTCGGATTTAGATATGTTTATGGAGGGCTTGAGGTTAATTTGATGAATGTCATTCCTTTAGTTGTGACCGAGACAATGATTTCAGGCATTGGAGTGAAGGGACAGAGAGAGGAAAACTTTGAAGAGAGGTCCCTTCGTTTGGAAGAGGACAAATGAATAGTCAAATGAGAGTGATGGATGGGACCTGGCACCTGATACAGAGGCCAATGAAAGAGGGAGAAAAAACCTACCTGTCTTGATTCCTAGACTTCAAAAGACTTTAAAAGGCTTGTTTCTATATTTTGTGATGCAATGATACCTTAAGACCAGGTCCTGGATCCACGCCTGTCTATGGTGAAATGAGAAAAACGTGGATAATATGATGACTGCTTGACAAAACCCAACATGTGCTAAGCAAACATGTATTTAATATCTTAGTAGACATAATGAACCATTGGCAAATACCTTTTTTTTTGAAATCTTGCTTCTTCATAAAGTCCCAGTGTACCAAACACTCCAGTGCAGCCTGCCTGTTAGGTGTGAAGTGATAGTTATTCAATGAAAGAAATGTTCAAGTCCTTGATTAAAGAAGGAAGTGGGAAAAGGAGTGAGAATCAGGGAAACAAAATCTATCAATAAGGGAGAGGAAGGAACCTTATCAGGTGGAACAAAAGAAAATTTGTAACATGATAGACAAATAGTTTGATACATTTGTTTTGTAAATAATTCATGATAATGTGTAAGAAAAACATGCTGCCCAGGAGATAAATGGACATAGATTCTGAGCAGACCAGTATCAAAAGAGAAATAGTAGCACAAATCAGCACTTTTCAGCCCTCCCTTCATATTTCCTGTTTCCTGTCTGCTTGATCTATTTCTCCTTAAACAAATATACTAGCCCACTATTCTCTTTATGTCACTTGTGTATTTCCTTCCCCTCCAAGTCCCATGAAAACTCCATGAAGGCTGGCACATCTATTGGTTTTGTTTACTGCTTTATCCCCAGGGCCTAGAACAGGGCCTGTCTCATAGTAGATGCTCAATGTATATGAAGGCTGTTCAGAAAGTAACCAGGCAAGTAATATGAAAAATAGAGGTATTTGTGGCTGCATTGTTTCCCCAACAGCCTTGCTATTTGCTGAATGAGTGGATGAGAGAATATACATCGATAAAAGGGAAATGTTCAAGACCCCCCCGCTTCACACTTCCATCGCTGGTTTCTGTGCCCATGTTCATATCCAGAACATGTAGGAACACATGGAGTCCTTTAAATGGTAGAAACATATCTAGGAGTTCCTGAGTAAAGTTCAAGAAAACATTAATTCATTTGTTCATTAAAAAGTATTAAATAGGGGAAGCCGGGATGGCTCAGTGGGTTAAGCGCTCACTTTACAGCCCCAGAGACCGAGGATCGAATCCTGGCTCCAGCCGAGGCAGACCCATATGCTGAACTGAGGTGTGAACCCCAGTGCAGCTCTTGCCGGGACCTATGTGGGAGGCTCCTGGCCCAGTTCCTGCCCTGCACAGCCCTGTGCCCGCCTGTGGAGTGAAACTATATGGAGAACTAATGCTGTCAACTATGGAGACTGCTCTGGGCCCTCCCCCTTCTCTCTGTCTCCCTCTGTCTGTCTGTCTGTCTGTCTGTCTGTCTGTCTGTCTCTCTCTCTCTCTCTCTCTCTGTCAAAAATAAATAAATAAATAAATAATAAAATAAAATAAAAAGTATTAAATACCTACCGTATTTTCCGGCGTATAAGACGACTTTTGAAACGAAAAAAAGTCAACCGAAAATCGGGGGTCGTCTTATACGCCGGAAAATATGGTACAATGGACCAGACACAGACACTTCGCCATATACAGCAGATTCTCAGTGAACCAGCACCCACAGGGCTTGGTAGATGCTGGATAAATGTAAGTAGACTCTCTGTTAACCAGCTGCAAGCCCCAGAACTCTCAAGTAACATTCAGAATCTCCAGAAACTGACAAGAAAATGTTTCCAGTTGCTTGAGAGTGCCGGTTGCTTGAGTTCCGGCTAGCAGAGAGTCTACTGTACAAGGGCTTTGTTCTTCCTTTTTCTAAAGCAGATGTGCTTTCTGCCTGTTAGAGGAGCAGAATCAGATGCAAAAATTTGCCAGCTTCATTTAAAAAATGACTTAAAAAATTTCTTTTTGCTAACAATCAAAAACCAGTAGATTACATACCCAAAGCCAGATTGCTGTCTTCTTTGCCACATACGTGGAAATGCTGGCAGTAGGTGTCATTCCTGGGTGGCTACACTGGTTGGGGCTGGCATTCTGCTTCTCCCTTTGGCCCTTTTGGCAGAGTCTTCACTTCCCCTGTGGCCTGATTCCTTGCTTGGCAGTGCCCTTTGACACCAGTGTGCCCATGGTCATGGCTGGGCAGAAGTTGGTCGCAGAATAAAAAAAACTAAGACAAACTGTATGAGGCCCATTGTGTGAATCCCAGTTGCGGGAATATTCTGGAATTTGAAATATAAAAGTTGTTGTTTTTTCTTCTTTTTTTCCCAGTCGTGAGAATGAGTAATAATTGGTTTCAGGGAATTTGGTCTAAATTTGGGAGACAGTTTGAAAGAGACTGTTGCAAATGCATCAGTGACAAAAAGGGTCATTCTGTACAAAAGGGCAAACTCTCTCCCCTCATTCTCTGGGTGTGAGTGTTCAGAAGACGCAGTACTGAGCTATATGCAATGCAGCAGCTACATGTTGGGCTAAGGGCAGCTTGGTAACTTCAGAATCCTGCACACAAGGCGGAGATAGTATCTCCATGGAATTCTCACCTCAGGCAAACACAAAGGCCAATCAATACACTCCCCAGACCTAAGGCCCGTAGGTCCTCTCACTCCAGCCAGCAGGACCCCAAGCTTTAAGAGAAGCCCGTTTGAGAGAGAGGAGGGTAGCTTGGCAATAGGTTTGGAGCCTTTTGGGCAAGTTTCAGAGTGGGGATGCTGGCTGAGTACCACCTGTGCTGGAACTGGGATGCATCTCCCAGGAAGGCTGTGGATCTAGAGGAGGAGCACAGTTCTCTCAGGGTAGAGCTTTGAAGGAGAAGGAACGGAAGGAAAGGAAAGGGGTACAAAAATGATAGTGACAAGGTTGTCTATCTTTTTAAAATATTACTCTCAATCAGGTGTGTCCAATCTGTAGCCCCGATGGCTTTGAATGTATCCCAACACAAATTCTCAAAACATTATGAGTTTTGTTTGTTTGTTTGTTTGTTTGTTTTTAGCTCATCAGCTGTCATTAGTGTATGTTATGTGTGGCCCAAATAATCCTTCCATTATATCCCAGGGAAGCCAAAAGGTTGGACCCCAGTGCTCTACATGAATATATCATGAGCTTATGAAGTAATTTATTACTAGAAAAAAGTTTGTTCTGAATAAGGAAGGCACAGTGAAAGGTTTGTAATTATCTTGAGATTGCTCCCTAAGGTTATGCATGGTAGAGAGGACATTGGCTGTCTGTGATCCAGCTAAGTAGCTACACAAGGGTGTTTGGCTGGTGAGTTTAGCTCTTGTATGTGACTAACGAAGTACTCGGCAGAAATTTCATAGCACGTGACAGCTGTGGGGCACATCTGTTCGAGATCCAATAAAAGTCAGTAACACAAGCATTTATTGGGAAAGATACGTCTTGGCAGCAGTTCTGTGGAAAAGCTCTGGGAGTTTGAAATGAGTGCAAACTTAATAGGCTGTCAGTTTAATGAAATGTTAGGCTGTAGCCACAGAATTAGGATATCTAGTCTTGTTGCAAGTTGAGCTATTTAAATCACATGAAGTACTGTAATAAATTCTGGTCATTTTAAGAAATATTTGAAAATTAGAGTTTGTTCCTAGGAAGGTAGTCAGGAAGAATCTTGAAATCATGACATGGGAAATGGTTAAAAGTCTTGGAGGTGACAGGTCTCCAGTTTAACCTGAAGAAGACAAGACTAAAGAGGGAGATGCTATGGCTACTGTCTTCAGATAGTCTTAGATTTTGGTTGATGTGGTACCTTATAAAACAATATCTGAAGTACCTGTAAATGTCTGATGAATAAATAAATAAATGAAGAAGAGAACGTGTGTGTGTGTGTGTGTGTGTTGTTTTCCAGGAAAGAACAAGAACACATGGTAAAAATTACAAGGAGGAAGGCAGATATAAAACTCCATAAAAAATAATTTGTAACAACCAGTGCTGTCTAAGAAGGAATAGGTGATCGTAATAAATTAACAAGGAATTGAGAAGAGGCTGAACTGATAAAAACAATGCCTACGCACAATGGTAAATTAGATTCTTAAGAAGCTGGGGTAAAATGGAAAGCTAACGGCTTTGTGTTTGGACAGACCTGGGAGCAAATTCTATCTTTTGCCATTTAGCTGTGTGACTATAGGCAAGAATCCTACTCCTTCTAAGCATTAGCTTCTTCTTGTGTTAAATGGGGGGAATAAGTCCCATGTTAATGTGTAATTGTGAGCTGATGCAGGTCAAGCCCTAGGAAGAGAGTGGGTTCTGGTTGACTTTCTCTAGATGAGATGGCATCCAAAATCACTAGAGTTTTAGGAGCTGTTGTCAGGAAGTCACTTAGAAAGCTCATAAGATTTACGGAGTCGCCTTGTGCTTTCAGAGCCTGACACTCCTCGCTATGTGTCCTAGCAAATGCTGACTTAATTATCAGTGTTCTGGGTAAGTCATGGCTCTAGGCACTTCCAGGAAAAGGCTCTCCCTGGGAGTGCACGGCCAATGGAAACGCGCCTAGTGAGAAGAAACTGGGTTTTGGCATCAGACAGAGAGGCTCAAATCCCAGCTCTTCCCTGGGTCCAGTTACTTAATCTTTCAGAGCTGCACTTGTCACATGAGGCAATGCCTACGTGTAAAATAGCACAGGTGAAGGCCTTGAATATCTTCTCTCAGTGGGATGCTCTCACCGATCCAGGGAGACAGCTAATGCCATGTACATTTATAAGAGAAGAATCAAGATTCAGAGAGTTCAAGAGATTTGCCCCAGAAAATAGCAGAACTGATATTTGACCCACTTTTTAAATTTTTAACCTCAAATCTCATCACCTTCCCTTCTAAACAGTGACTGAAACATTCTTTGAGTGTGTGCTGTGTGTCAGGTTCTATGCTAAGTATGTCCACATGCTACCTAATTGGCTGTTTAGGCCCCATATGGAGATGTCACTCCATGAGTCTCTTGGGAATATCCACAGGGTAAATTTTCTTAGACACTTGGGAAAGGTGATTTTTCAGGGGACTGTGGTTCTCTTTGACACCTGGCTTTGGGAGGGACACTCAAGGCACAGTGAGTAGGGCAGGAGACACCTGTCCAGAGAGTTGTAGTAGCTCCTCAGCCTTTACCATCACTAGAAGAACTGATGTTGTGTGCCTTTTTTTAAATTTTTTTTTACGATTCATCCTATTGTTTTTGACAGAGAGAGACAGAGAAGAGAGACAGAGAGAAGGGGGAGGGCCCAGAGTACTCTCCATAGTTGTCCGTCATCAGTTTTCGACATGGTTTTGTTCCACACAGGTGGGCGGGGGGCCACGCAGGGTGGGAACTGGGCTGGGGGCCTCCTGCATGGGAGGCACATCCCCTCAAGCCAGGAGCTGAACTTGGGGGCGAGAACTGAACTAGGGGCCTCCCACATGGGAAGCACACCCCAGTTCAGCATATGGGTCCGCATGGGCTGGGGCCGAGACTCAATCCTCGGACCCTGGGGCTGCAAAGCGAGCGCTTAACCCACTGAGCCATCCGGCTTCCCCTGTTGTGTGTCTTGACCATATGACCCCAATAGCTGTTGGGCAGTGGGGACACGATGCACATGTTGGCAGTCCTTAGGTCTCCTCTAGCCATAGACTTTTTCTATGGGGTTGCATGGGGTTTTAAAAGTATTTAATTCAGGAATTTTTGCATTAAACCACACAATATCAGATTTTTGGTTTCTCCTGAGGAATTGTACCGGCGGGTGACCCTGAACTCACACTCTCCCGGGCAGCACCCCACCTGCTCTGCGTAACTGCTGCCTTCTTTAGATGGAGTGAGAACTCTCAGAGCCCTCGCCTGGCCCACTCCACTCCCTGACCTTTCTCCAGCAAGTAGTGGGCATCCCTGTGTAGTACCCTGTGCATCATTTACGTTCATTATCATAAAACACCTGGGGCCGTTGTCTCTGTGGTTTTTGCTAATGATGTCATCCACCCCTCCCCCCTGCAGTCTGCAATTGCAATGGGAAGTCCCGGCAGTGCATCTTCGATCAGGAGCTTCACCGGCAGACAGGAAACGGAGTCCGCTGCCTCAACTGCAATGACAACACTGATGGCGTGCACTGTGAGAGGTGCAAGGCAGGGTTTTACCGGCAGAGAGAAAGAGACCGCTGTCTACCCTGCAGCTGTAACTCCAAAGGTAGTTGGAAAAAAGGGCAAAGAAAGAGGGAAAAGGTGAGAGGGAGGGAAGGCAGCAGGGAGGGAAGGCAGGAGGGAGGGAAAAGCAAGCAGGCCAAGGGAGAGGTGTTCAACTTCTAGAACAACTGGGAACCTGCCAGACACTAGTCTTTTTATCCATTTCAACCTGAAAAGAGACGTGTTTTTCTCAACTGTGGGCTGCAGGAACCAGCTGGGGGTTTTAGGGCACATTGGTACCAGGAAGCACAGGAATATTTTTCCTGGCAGATGACAGTGCACCCTTCCAGTGATAGTTCCTCATATCCATAACCGTCCCTTTGACCAAGCTTTAAAGAAAAAAAAAAGGCTTACAGAGACCTGTTTCGGGTGCTGTACTAAGTACTAGCAATAGCAGGTGTTACTGCTAGAAGACACCGGCAAATAAAAAGCAGATTTGAGTCTTTCACAGAGCTGTTAACAAGAAAAAATAGAATTAACGAGTAGGACACACCTAAAAGGGCATTTGGTTCATAAGAGGACTCTATTGTTTGTTTGTTTTTTAAGCGTATTACCCAGTGCTGTATTTGTAGAACTGTAGGTAGTTTCAGGGCACACGTTGTGCTATATCCATCAGGGGCAGATATTAAAGACAAGTTACTAAAAGTAAAGAGGGAGAGATGGATAGTTATGTTAAATAAGCCGAGTTGTTTATTTTTTTAAAGCTATGTTGGTTATTATCTTGGCAGTATCTCTTTCGCCTCTTTGTTAGAAAGTGTTTACTGGCATAACAATAAATATCAATCCATCTAAAGGGCATAGTGTAGAGTGTGGCAATGACTCAGTGTAGCTCCATGGAACCACTTCACAGCAGCAACTGAAAGAATAAAAGCTGAGCAGATTTTAATCCAGCCATGAGTTGCTGGGAGAGTATGTTGGGGAGCCTTATCAAAACTTAGGGTGACCCTGTGGTGACACAAACCCACAACCCATCAACCACTTCTCAAATCATGAGAGTGGCTGTTACAATGTGGTTTGAGTCCAATTTGCTCAGCCTTGTGGTGTAGAATTTTTTGGATTTAGCAATTCTCCCCATCAATCAAAGATCTTCATTAAGAAAAAACTAAAAGAAAAATTATTCCATTTTGATGGGCACGTAACCTCTCTGAAGAGTCCACATTGCCTTAGGTTAGTCGGCTCCATTGTGAGTCCCTGGAGTTGGGTCATCATCCCAGCAGAGTGATCAGTGAGGATGTCATGAGAACTGTCAGTGGTTCAGCTGGAAAGCTGGGCCTGAAGACAAGCTTATCAGTCTCAGACAAGGTCAGCCTGTCCTGTAGCAAAGACAGATGGTGATGAAGGACTTCCCACACCGTCTCTTCTTGTCGCAGAGTAGTCCATTGCCGTCCAGCAACAATGAGTCTGGCTCTTTCTCTGCTTTGTGGGGACAGCTACCCCAGACTCAGAGTGATCAACCTGGTGGTAGGGCATGGTGTGGCCCAACGATGACTTACATCTTGTAAGACCACCGACATGTGTCCCTCACTCATTCTGGGATAGGCACTTTTCTAGATGCTTTCACCCAGCATTTACTTTAATCTTTGCAAATTGCCTTATGAAGAGAGTTGCTATTATTACAAAGGGAGGCGAAGTAACCTTTCAAAGGTTGTAGAGCTATGTGAGTTTCAGCGTGCTGATATCAAAGATCATAATGTGGTGGGTTTGGGGGTCAGACAGCCTGGATTCAAGTCTTGGTACTGTCACTACTGCCGTGTCACTCTAGCGCCTTGACCTCTCGCTACCCCAGCGTCCTCGTGCTCTTTACATCATGGGACCACGTGAGGGTAAAATGATGTTTGTTAATAACACACATGGTAGACAACTCAATCAGCTGATGTCATTGTTTTTCTTATTAGGACAGAGGTCAGGGTCCCAACCCCCTGGAACATTGGCTTTCTAAAAAATTATATTCGAACACAGAAAGAAGCCTAGTAGAGGCCATATATTTGGTCTAAAACTATTAACATTTTATTTATTATTAATATTCTAAAATTATCAGTGAATTTTTCAAATATTTTTTTAACAGCTGAGGGAACTGAGACCTAGAAGAGTTAATGCATGGCCTAAAGTCTCCCAGCAAGAGATTATAGGAGCTAAAGTTGTAATCCAGGCACTCTGATCAAGAACTATTCCCTCTTATTCCCTCCACATGAAAGAAAAAAATCAGAATGGTGTCCTCTGATCCCCCACAGCAGATAACTAGATGTCCAGGAAAAACTTTGTGGATATTATATCCCAAGATCTAGGTAATGCTTCATACATATCCAGAACACTTACATAGACTATGTCTTCTTTATGTAAGTATTATTATGCTCCACCTACCATTATAGAGATGAAGGAACTGAAGCTCAGAGCCTGAGCTCAGAGGCTGAGTGGCATCTTGGTGGCATAGGCTGTTCCTCCCAAGTGTCATCTCCAATAACCCATCAGCTGCACAAATCACTAAACCAGTGGCACAAGTCTAATTCCCAGTCTCCTAATCAACTAAGGGATGTTTTTTTACTTTCAGATAATAACTTTCACAAGGGAAGTTGTATATTCAATTTCAAATGCAGAAGGATGCATCTTTTAAAAAGGCTATCAATCCATGTATGGTAAATGAAGCCAACAGCATTAATAATCCCCAAATTGGTGACAGATTTGGACTTCACATTAATTTCTCACAAATAAAGCAACTCGGCTTGTTTTCAGATGATGACTGTGAGTTCAGCAACAAGGCTGAGTTATTGTCAATGTGTGTAACCACATGTATAAGCTCTGATGCCCTTTTGCAGACAGTACTTTGAAATTCACTGTGTATGCACGTTTGTTCCTCCATAATAACTAAATTCTTGAGGTCTGTGTGGACATCAGTAATATTGGACTTGAGTTTTTAATTTTATTTTTACATATTTATGACCTTGACAGTGAATTGCTCAGACTATAACATTTGAGTTATTTAAAACATCTTAAATAATAATTACTATTAAATATAATTATTAAATAACAGTCACATTATTAAAAAATGCAAGGACATATATTTTAAAGGGTTCTAAAAAGGAAATACACTCTTGGTTTAAATTTTGAATCTTAATAATCTTAGAATACCTTCTGGAGGACAAATGCATACTAATCTATATAAACCCTAAAAGTGGTCCCTGGGACACAAATGAAACAGGAAGCTGTTCTTCCTCTGTTCTTGAAACCCACTTGTTCACAGCCCCGAAGAGTAGCTCCTGGTGTAGGAATGGAAATGGGTGTTTTTATATTAATGAGATACTTTGAAAGCCCAGTGTTACTATTTTGGAAGTTTGGGAGCATAAAAGAAAGTAGAGCTCGTGTACTTTGCAAGGAGTGAAGGAGGCTAAGAGATAACAGCACAAACTACATTTTTTGAGCACTATGGGTGAGATGTAGAATTCATCACGTTATGTATTTTAGTGCAAAGTCTTACAGCAGCTCTACTAGGTCGAGGTTGTTATCCCCTCTTCAAAATGATGAGGAAGCTGAGGGCAGAGCTGGTGTTTGAAGAGAAATCTGTTGGATTCAAAGCCTAGACTCTTGGCATGACCCTCAGCTTCTAGAACTATATTCTCTACAATGTCTGATGGAACACTGTGTTCCTCAAGATAATAATAATAGGTGTTGCCTATAAGAATGTCAAATAATGTTTGGTATTATCAGAAAGACTAAAGGTGGTTCCTGGAGAAACAATAGATCCAATTTCCCACCAGCTATTGAGAAAGTACATTGGTTACTCTAGTCAATATGCCTACCCAAGACTTTCCACAGAAGCTGCCCAGATTCTTCAAGATTTTTACCTTGAGCTCTGGAAACAGAGCCAGCAGTTAAACAGCTCACCAATCACTACCAGACAGCTGGAATCTCTGATCCGTCTAACAGAGGCACGTGCAAGGTTGGAATTGAGCGAGCAAGCAACCAAGGAAGACGTAGAGGACATAGTTGAAATTATGAAATATAGCATGCTGGGAACTTACTCTAATGAATTTGGGAACCTAGATTTTGAGCGATCCCAGCACCGTTCAGGAATGAGCAATAGGTCAATAACAAAAGAGATTTATTTCTGCTCTCAATAACATTGCTGAAAGAACTTACAATAATTTATTTCAATTTCCTCAACTTTGGCAGATTGCCAAAGAGCTAAACATTCAGGTTGCTGATTTTGAAAGTTTTATGGGATCATTAAATGCGCAAGGCTACTTCTTGAAAAGAAGGCCCAAAGATTTACTAGCTTCAGACTGTGTGAAAGGACTACCAAGCTAAGACCTCCTGGGTTTATTAGCAGTTTAGAGCCATCTCAAGAATGAAGAATATGCAGAAAAAAATACTGTTCTCTGAAAAATGACATCCCAAAAGTCATATCATAGGAACAGTGTTGAACTAATTTAAAAAAGTAATAAAGTCAAAATAATAATAATAATAATAATGTTTAGAGACACTGACATTAAAACGTTAAACAAGCTCCATGCCTCCTGAATGTACTATTATTTTATAAATCTCTGAAAGATTTAGTATGGGCCATTTCCCGAACTCTTTTGAACACAGAATGCCTATTTTCATGAGGTGACTGTTAATAACCCTCAGGAGGCTATTTAGTGGAGGACCATTTAGGGCTCTTTGGGCCAAACCCAAAAGCAAAGTACAGTCTTCTCTAGCTTTTAAGAATGATTTATTTCTCAGAAACTACTGTAGAAAGAGTTTTCTTAAGTCAAATGTGTATTTTCCATGAATGTGAACAGAAAAAAATAATGGGTTTCTGAGTCCCAGATCAATACCCATTTGTGTTACAAACAACTAAATTGTATTAAAGGGAGATTTCTTCTATTTAATGTTACTGATTGGAGCATAATTAAAAAATTTTTTTTCCTTCTTAGCTCTGTTTGCTGGCTGTAGAGCCATGAGCGTAGAGGTCTCTAAATCACAAACGCCACAGCTTCCCTTCATTGTCATCTTGTCAAATGCTCTCCTCCCATAGGCCCAGAGCACTACCCAACACTCCTCAGAACTCTCCTCCCTTGGCTTCCCCTGTCCTGAGAACTCTTTCCTCTCTGATGACCACCCTTTCCCTTCACCAGTGAGGTTCCATTTCCCCCTCTCTCTAATTGCTCCTGCTTCCTGCTCACTCTGTGTGCTGGTGGCTCCTAGAACTTCACCTCTACCTCCTTTCTTGAGCTCCAAGTTACTGTTTCCACCTTACTGTGCAACTAGAAACTCAAATTCGCTCTGCCCCAAACTGATCTCATTACTTCTCTTGATTCAACCTGAGGTTTGGCTCCATCCTTCCTGTCTCTTTGGTAAATAGCATCACATTTCACCCTGGTGTGCCCTCTTGGTGTCATTCGTGTGATCCCCGCCCCTTACCACCCATATCCCAAGAGTCACCACAGTCTGTTCATTCTCCATCCACAGTGGCTCTTGTAGTGTTTCCTTCCTCCTCTCCTCCCCCAGTCTCCTCTACACTTGGCTGTCATGTCACAGGAGGGTTCCTCTCAGGATCCTGGTGGGGTCCCCTCCCCAAGCCATCCTGCAGATTGCTCTAAGCTATCTTTCTAAACTGTAGGTCTGATAGTCCCAGAACCTCTGATAGTTTTCTATTAGCCACAAACGGACGTGCTATCATTCTATCCAGCTGTTAGTTCACTAGTAGGTGGCATGAGCTAATATATGAGCTAATATACAGAAGATGCATAACTTAGTGTCTCACACGTTGCTCAAAAAATGTCCTTCACACTGTTATCACTGAGGTCCCCTCTGACCTTCCAGAGTTGGCATGGTGTCTTTCATAGGCTCCAACTGTGAATGTGACCGTGGGTGGCATAAAAGCCTTTATACAGAACAGACTCAATACCTTTATTGATTTCAGCTGCATCTACTAGTGAATTAAAAGTTCACTGAAAGATAACAGATTAGGAAAAAAAGGAACAATTGGTCAGTGTTCTGTTGGCTGTAGAGAGTCTGGGTAGCCTCATTATCACAATCAATTGAGACATATGCGTTATTGTATCATTTAGCCAGCCTTCTCCTCACGTTTTTTTCTTTTTCTTTTTCTTTTTTTATTTATTTTTGACAGAGAGAGAGATACAGAGACAAAGACAGAGAGGGAACTGAACTGGGGGAGCTCCCCAGTTCAGCATATGGGTCCACACGAACCGGGGCCGGGATTTGATCCCCAGTCCCTGGTGCTGCAAAGTGAGCACTTAACCCACTGAGCCATCCCGGCTTCCCCCTTCTCCTCACTTTTTGGCTCCCACTTACGTCCTTTCCTAACAGCCCCATCATCTTCTTGGCACACACACTTCAAGCCAGCGGGTTTGGGGGCCTCGGTGTCCGGCACTGTGCTGGGCACTGGGGACACGGCAGGGAACATCAGCTGAGGTCATCACACATAAGCAGGGCTGAGGACTGCAGTAGGCATGCAGTTTAGATATGTGAGTCCGAGAACAGTTGTCTAGAGAAGTAATACTGAATCAAGACCTGAACGCTGAGGATGGGCCAACTTGCAGGAGCTCTGGGGCAAGAGTGTTCCAGGCTGACAGAGCAGCAAGTGCAAATGCCCTGAGGAGGGAAGCAGCTTAGCACCTTCCAGGAATAGGGAAGGGAGCTGGGACTGAGGGAAGGAGGGTATGAGATGAGGAGAGAGGTTGTGTCTTGTGGGCCAGGAGACTGTATTTTACTCTGCTCAGAGTGGGGAGCCAGCAGAGGATGTAAGCGGATGAATCATATGACTGGAATGCCATAGTAAAAAGAGCACTCTGGCTTCCATGTAGAGAATAGAACGTACGGAGGTAAGAATGGAGGCAGGGAGGAGAATGAGAGAAGACCCAGGCTTGAATGGGGAGGTGGAAGGAAGTGGCTGGATTCCAGAGTGACACATTTTGTGATCCAAGAACCTCTTGGCTTTCATCAACAATCTGAGAGGACTCATTTACAAGGAAGAGCACGACTATAAAAATTAATCACAGGACAAGTACTCCAGGGCTCTAAACCAGGCAAGATACACATGTCCTTCAATCCTCACATGCGGGGTGCTCCAAGGATGAGAATTTCTACTCCTCCAGCTTGATGGAGACATTTTGCATTCAGAGCCCTATATTTTTTTAAGTTTTTTTTTTTTTTAAATCATTTGAGAGAAGGAGAGAGAGAGAGAAAGAGAGGAAGAAGGGGAGAGGGCCCAGAGCAGTCTCCATAGTTGTACATCATTAGTTGTGATATGGTGTCCTTCCACACAGGTGGATGTGGGGCCCCATGGGGTGGGGACCAAACTGAAGGCCTCCAGCATGGGAGGTGAGAACCTTTGCCACTGTGCCATCCCTGTGGTTACCAGTTGCACCACAGTTCAACATATGGGTTTGCACGGACCGGGGCCAGAATTTGATCCCAGATCTCGCAATTGCAAGGCACATGCTCAACCCGCTGAGACATTCCCTGCCTCCCCTTTGAGGCCTTTTTGTAGTCTTAAAATTCACACCATTCCAACACCAACTCCTTAGAAGATGGATTTTGCCCAGAGAATGCTGCTCATTCTCTCATGCCTATACTCTTGGAGGGGGACGATAATGCTCATTTACAAATTTTCCTCCATCAGATCTCAAAGATTTGACAAACTTCTAAAAAGCAGTAGCTTACACACGTACTTAATGTTGAAGTGAGTTAGATGCATAAATTAAAATGCTTTCAAGTGGGACTTGCATTTCTGTCCCTAAAGAAGACATGCTTGGCTGTCAGAATTTGCCATGGTGGGCAGGAGCCTAGTCAGATGATGGGAGAGAATTGTTACAGGTAGCAGGTGGTGGTTATTACTTTGTATTTATTGAGCACCCATATTTGCACCCCAATGCCATATAAATTATGTATTTTCTCTTCTTTTTTCCTTGCCCCGCCTTGTCGATTGCAGGTTCTCTTAGCGCTAGATGTGACAATGCTGGACGGTGCAGCTGCAAGCCAGGTGTGACAGGAGACAGGTGTGACCGATGTCTGCCAGGCTTCCACACACTCACTGATGCCGGATGCACCCAAGACCAAAGGCTACTGTAAGCACCTCCCGCCACCACTACTGCCTCTGTCATGAATAGTGACAATTATGTTAACATTAGTGACCACGTACATATGTTCTGAGCACCTACTGTGTGCCAAACACGGAACTTCATGTGGATTATACCATTGAACTCTCACAACAACCCTAAGAGGTTGGGCTTAGAGTCAGACTCATGTTGAAAGTAAGAATCTTATTCCACGAGAGGTTAAATCCGTTGCCTAATGTTACTGGTGAAAGTGGACCTAATATTCATGCCCAGTGTTCTGACTCTGGAGCCCACTTTCTTCACCCTGACAATTGCCCCCGTTTAGATGAACTAGGATGGAGGTAAAGAGTCTTCACATTCTAACCTGGGACTCGTTTTAACCCAAATGAATTTGGAGAACTTTTCTGCAGAATTTTAATCCCCATTCGTTTGAAGCAGCCTCTCTCCCTCCTCATATTCTTTTCTGGAGGAAGGTGGGGCATACATTGCAAATCTCATAACCAGGCCACAGAGGTGCGGGGCTTTGGGAGGGCTTCGAGGAGGGGGAGCATGGCAGTGAGGCCATGAGCTGGAAGGCTACCCACAGAGGAATCATGTCTCCACCACCCACTTTTCAGCCCCTTGCCCCTGTGAGAATGCCCTCCAGCCATGCCGGCACTATCCCAGTTCTCAATGTCCTCAGATCTCTTCTCTTCTGGGCCTTGGCATAGATTTCTGTCTTCCATCCTTCCTGCTCTCTTTTAGATTGTGTTCAGAGACCCCGCCCGGCCCATTCTCCCTTTTGTAGCCCTTTTAAAACATGAATTAGATCATATTCTCTGCTTGCAAACCCTCTTTGAAGTCCCTTTCCCACTTAGAGACCCAAGCTTCTTATCAGAGCTAGTGGGGCCCTGCAAGATCCTCCTGCCCTCTCCCCCCTCAGACACTGGCTTCCCCTCAACTTCTCACCACCTGCCCCTGGCTCCCTGCCCTCCAGCCACCTCAGCCTCTTTCCCTCCTTCAAAGGAGCCATGCACATGTGACCTTGACCTTGGCCTAGAGCACTCTCCCTTCCCGCAGAGCCACACAGAGCTTCCCGACCTCATTCATCTCCTCACAGAGGCCTCCCCTGACCAGGCCCCACCCCAACAGAATGTTCTGAGTCTGTTGTCTTATTTCAAATCGCTTGTTTTCTATACGAGGGCTGTCTGGCTAGCATCCAGCCATGGAGTATAAAAAATAGAGGCATTTATGGCTGGATTTCTTCCAGACAGCACATGAGTGTGTGTGTGTATGTGTGTCTCCCATTAGAATGGGAGCCCCACTATGGCTTTGTCTGGTTCACTGCAGTATTCCTGCAGGAAGAAGCATGCAGAGGGTGTCCACTACAGCTGACATCTGCTTTATTGTCATTGCTGTTCCCATGTCTGCCCTGCCTGAGACCCCTAGAGAGCAGGGGTGTTTCCCATGTCTCAGTATTCCTGGTGCTTAGCAACCAGTGGGTGTTGATTGATGTTTGTCACAGAGTCCAGATGAGTAGTATGAAGGGGCAAAGACAGGGAAGAGACCGTGGGAACTGAAAGATGAGGACCGGGGAAGAAGTCCTCAGGAAGCCTGACAGGACTTGGCATCTGGTTGGATGAGGAATGTAAGGGAGAGGGAGGAGTCAAGTTCAAATTTGGGCAGGATTTGGATGGGGCCATAGGGCAGTAAGAGGAGGAGCACATCAGCAGGGGAAAGACCCGTTGGTTTTTGGACCCAGAAGATAAATACATATAATTGTAGCCAAACTGAGTGATAGTGACCAGTGTTCCAGTCACTAGTTCAACACTGGTCTGCACAGAACAAGGAGATTGTGCCGAAGTTAAATAATGAAAGATTTCATTGAGAAAGTCTTGCCAAAAAAAAGTCAGCCAAACTCAGCGGTTGCACTCCTAGGTATACATTTAGGAAACACGAAAACATGTGTCTACACAGAAACTTGTCCACAAATGTTCACAGCAGCGTTATTCATACTAGCTGAAGAGTAGAAACAACCCCATGTCCATCAGCTAATGAATAAGCAAACACAGTGTAGTATGTCTGTATGATGGGATTTTAATTGCCAGAGAAAAGAATGCAGTACTGACACAGGGCATGATGCGGATGAACCTTGAAAACATGCTAAGTGAAAGAAGCCAAACACAAAAGGCCACATATTGTATGTTTCCAATCAAAGGACTTGTACAGAATAGGCAGTCTATGGAGACAGGAAGTAGATTAGCAGTTGTCTGGGGCTGAAGGTAGGAAACAGGGGAATGATGGCTAAGGGGCTCAGGGTTTCTTTTTGGAGGGAACTAGAATTGTGGGGATGGTTGTTCAACTCTGACAATCCACTAAAAACCATTGAACTGTACAGTTTAAGTGGATGAATTGCATAGCGTGTGAATTGTATCTCAGTAAAAGTGTTACCAAAGGAAAGAATGAGATGAACTAAAATAGCAAGTGCACAGACTCAATGGAGAAACAAATGATAAATTTTTGAAAATGCCAACTGAACCCAACAGTGAACCAAACTAAACAGTTTATAGTGAATTTGGTTTACGTTTTGGCACAAATCTCCTCCTCGCCTTAGTGGTAAGGACAGACAGTGGATGGACTGGCGGTAGCCCACAGACCACACTGGGAGCAGCAAGAGCATAGCCAACTGAGTCCTTAAGAGTCTGCAGGAGATCAGCATGGGGGAGGAGAGCTAAGCCAGATGAACGACTCACTCCAATCAGCGACTTGTTTATGAACACCTGACTTTATGTGGATGCGGAGAGTTGCAAAAAAAACCATTTGGAAACCCATTCCTGATGTTCTTGTTCTTCTTTCCAGAGACCCCCACTGTGACTGTGACCCAGCTGGCATCTCAGGGCCCTGTGACACAGGCCGCTGTGTCTGCAAGCTAGCTGTCACCGGAGAACGCTGTGACAGGTCTGTGTGAACTGTGGCCCTACAGATACCCCAGGGAGAGTCGCTTGGCACCTAGCACAAGAAGCCATCTCTGAGTGCAATTATGGAAAAGGGATGCTTAACAAATGTTGGTGACCTTCCTGCCCTCTATCCTGAAAATCTAGGCTTTAAAAAAATACAACCGAGCCCCCAGATCTCACTAGACGCCACGCTTTTGCTGTGGCCACGCCGTTTTCAGCACAGTAGAGGCCCAGGGCCCTGCCAGCTCCTAAATCCAGGCGCTCCGATAGGCACAAGGTGTGCAGTAATGAAGTCACATGACTCAGCTTGCTCCCAGCAAAGGCCTGACCTAATTAAACACGTTGGCAAACATCTAGTAAGTGGGAACACCATAGCCAATGGCCATATTTAACCATGGTGTGCAGAAAGGGACCCGCCCAGCGATGGCACGCACGCACACGAACGCGGGAAGGTGTGAGAGCCGTCTGGGCCCCGTGCCATGTCGGGGCAGGTGGCCCCGTGCGGAGAGATCCGCCCTCAGCTGCGGCTGCAGGGCATTCCTTATGTACGAACTGCTCAGACTTCAAACTGCGCCCGCCCCTGAGGTTGGTGCAAGCAGAGGCCTGGGAGCTTGGCCCCAGAGAGGAAGGCTTTCTCCGCGTTTCCTTACAAGGAAGAAAGCAGTTCCTTAGCATCTTGCCAAGCACTTACACCTGGGCACAGGGCCTGCCACATACATTCTGAGTTTGCGTTCAGGGGGTTCTTTGCAGCTGAGGTGGGGGTGGGGAAACCTAGCTTAACCCTTGCTTATGTGTGATTTGACATTTTGCACATCTTCCTGCTTTCTGGTCCAGTGGATTAGACGACGTGATTTAGAGGCAGATAGACCCGAGTTTGAATCTTGCCTCAGCCCCTTACCAGCTGAATGACCTTGAACAAGCTCCTTAACATCTCTGGCCTTGGCCTCTTCATGTAAAAAAAAAGGGGGGGGGAAATAATCCCTATCTCATGGGGTTGTAGCGAGGATTAGATGAACGAGTACATATAAGCTGCCTGGCATATCATAAGCGATGCTCAAAACTGTCATTATTTCCTGTAGAAGGAGGTAGTTGACTTGAACAGAGAAGAAGCGGGCCATCCCCAGCTTCCCTGGCACTCTGCTCTGGGACCCCAACATCTGGGCCTTGTCTGGCAGCCGTGGTCCTCAGAGAAGCCAGTGGTGGGCTGGAGCTGGGAGCGGAAGTTGAATGACAGCCTACACGTCACTTTTGTAGAGAGCCTCTAGCTTTGTCACAGCCTCACCTGGCCTTCCCACTGCGGGCCAGAGCTGGGGTACAGGGGGCAGGGACTCTGGTCAGTACCTAGTGGTCCTGTGGGGGGTCAGTACAGCTGAGTGGGCGCTGGGGCTGGAGCATTTGCTTTTCTTCCCTTCCCCGCCTCCCACCCTTGAGCCCCCATTAAGCCCTGGCTCGGGATGGGGCTAGTTTTGCACATTCCTGTCCTCCTGCCCTGTCTTACCTGGGTGACTGACATTCAATCCCTCAGCAAGGATGGGAGATGTCACTGAGTTTTCAGATCATCAACTCAAATGTGACTGTGTTCTCTAGAGGGAGAGGAAGCGAACGTTCTCTACCCGCTTTCTCACTGGAAGGCTGTGAGACTCCCGCGCGTGGTCTGCGATGAGGGCAGTCTGTGTGCACCCTAGCGCTTCCCACCCCTGAGAATGAATAGGCTCGGCGGCAGAGAAAGCGGGTCGGTGACCGTATTCTCCATATGGAATAAGCAGTAACCTATAATATCATCTTGACTTCTCAAACGCCACTGCAGGTGTCGGCCGGGTTACTATCACCTGGATGGGGGGAACCCTGAGGGCTGTACCCAGTGCTTTTGCTACGGGCACTCAGCCAGCTGCCGCAGCTCCGGGGACTACAGTGTCCATAAAATCACCTCTGCCTTTCATCAAGGTAAAGTGTTTTGTGCTCTACAGTTGTGTTTCTAACATTGCATAGGGAGGGCTCTGTTCTTACCACCTCACCATGCGCAGGGCGCGATCCTCAGGTTGTCTTTAGAAATTCTCTTCTAGCTTCTACTGTACGTGATTTTTGACAGGCAACCAGGCAGGCCTGGTGTCCTGAAAAAGCACAGCTGAACAGTTCACTCAGACCACGTTTTCAGCTCCCTGAATTCCCATCCCCCGCTGTTTCAAAACCACAAAGTGTCACTCATTGGATTGGGGGAGGGGACATTCACGAGTTTTCCTGAAATTCACATTCGTCAATAATACTGCTTTCACATACAGTAAAACTGAGTTGAATTTCTGTGAAATGAATTACCAAACTACACAGCACCATAAAAGTATGGGATATTGATATGATTCCTGCACCAAGTTTCTCTTATCTCACTAAGGCCAGACCTTGTTTATGTAAATAACACAAAAATCCAAATGACAGGCACACGAAGACATGCTCTCATCTTATAGAAGTCAAACCCAAAGACGAGAAGTCCCAGCCGTTGTGGTGTGGGAGCAGATAGAACTGAGACGCAAAAAGAGGGGAGCATGGGGAATTTTGAGTGGGGAAATATTAAGAGAACCCCACTTGCTATTTATTCACCACTAGGACCGTTTGACAGGCAAGTACTTCCCTTCTTTATCTCAATAGATGGTTTATCTGAATGCAGAGTGGTTTTATTTGTGTTCCAGATGTTGATGGCTGGAAGGCTGTGCAAAGAAATGGGTCTCCTGCAAAGCTCCACTGGTCACACCGCCATGGGGACGTGTTTAGCTCAGCGCGACGATCAGATCCTGTCTATTTTGTAGCTCCTGGTATGTATGGTATTTGTCCTATAGAGGTCGGCTGATAAGACGAGGGAGTCAGGATGGGAAAATGGAGTTGGCGAATGTGAAAACCGTATCGCTTAGTGTTCAGGGCAGCTGTATCTCCTGATGAGAGTTGGGGCGTCAGCCCCATTGGACAGAGCTGTCGCACACAAGAGCAAAACTGGGTGTCCAGGCAGTCAGACCTGGGGTGAGATTCCTACTTTAATCAAATGGGAAGTTTCTAGATGTCCCACCAAGATAAGCTATAAGGACGAGGGTTAAATCTGTGGGACTATTGAGAAGCAGATGGAAAAGCAAACACAAGGCACTTCTCACAGTTTTAACCACTTGTACATTTAAAATATATAGATTAGTGAGTGGTATAGAAAAGTCAGATGGAAAAGCTCTGGCTGGAATTCTAATCCTAGGTCATATCCTTAGCTAAGATGTGATTCCTGGGTGAGTTGTCCTCTTAACCTTTCCAAACCTCAGTTCTCTCAGCAGTGAAATGGGAATAAAAATGCCTACTTCCAAGAATTATTGTCATCAAAAGTGATGATGTGTGTGAAAGCGTTCTGTAAGTTCTAAAGCGAGCTTGTCCAACCTGCGACCTATGGGCCACACGCGGCCCAGGACGGCTTTGAATGTGGCCCAACACAAATTTATGAACTTCCTTAAAACATTCTGAGATGTTTGGGCGATTTTTTTTTTTTTTTTAGTTCATCAGCTATGGTTAGTGTTAATGTATTTTATGTATGGCCCAAGATAATTCTTCCTCTTCCAATGTGGCCCAGGGAAGCCAAAAGGTTGGAGACCCCTGCTCTAAAGCTTTATGTATTAATAACAATTGGCACACTATTGCCGATATACCTGGGATCACTCCATATTGATCTTTCATAGGGCCACACTATGAATCATCTAATAGATTGAATGGTCTTACAATGAGGCCCTTTTAGCATGTCCATAACTAACCCTCCTTCACAGCAGCATGGCCATGACCAGTGCTATTAACTGGCTCTTCTGGACTCCAACAGAAATTGCCAGCATTAGTGCAAACGTGCTCATTTGTTTCCTCTTCCAGTTTCACAACTAATCTTAACCTTTTCAAATTTTATTTCCCAGCCAAATTTCTTGGGAATCAACAGGTGAGCTATGGGCAAAGCCTGTCTTTTGACTACCGTGTGGACAGGGGAGGCCGACACCCATCGGCCCACGACGTGACCCTGGAAGGTGCTGGTCTACGAATCACAGCTCCTTTAATGACACTTGGCAAGACACTGCCTTGTGGGATCACCAAGACTTACACATTCAGGTAAAAAGAGACTGTAAGTGGTTCAAATATGGCAAGCTGTGCTTGAAGTCTAGTTCCTTTGTTCATTCATAACCATCACTCATTGTTTCCACAAGCTTTTCTGAGCACCTTTCATGCCATAGCCAATGTGTTATGTGCTGAGACAGGACACGATTCCTGCTCTCAAGCCCTTGACAGGCTAATGGGAGAGAAAAATAAATGTGATCCCCGCACAGACACATAGGCACAACTAACCCACATTGGGGTGATCAAGGAAAACTTCCCATGAAGCTGCGACAGGGAAGATCAGTGCTCTAAAGCAAGAAGAGGAGGAAAGCTTAATAAGGCAGAGAAATATCATGCTTGAGGAAGTTCTATGATTTAGAAATTCCAAGTCATTAAGCATGCATAGGGCATGCAGTGGGGGAGGGGAGTACAGCGAGAAATGAGGTCAGAGGAAGAGGTGGGGGTGAGGTCTCGGACAGTCTTATGTATGTTTAAGACGGTTGCACCTTTTCCTATAGAATAAGAATTTTGAATGGTGGGTCCAGAGAGGTCTGATAAGGGGGCTGTGCCTTCTAAGTGCTCAGTACTGATTGGACATCAAGATGAAGAAATACAGTCTGTGTCCTCCAAGTGGTCTTCGTCTAATAGGATATAAAACATGTCAAAAAGCAAATATAATACAGCACAGTCATCGCGTTGCTAGTGTGCATGTTCATGAGGACTTGGGAGGAGAGCGAAGATGGCCCAATTCTGCCTGCAGGAGTCAGGGGAAGCTTCACAGAGAAGAGCCACATTCGGGTGGAGAATAGGACAAAGCCCAGGGCTGTCCCAGGGACATGCTTAGGACAACCGGCACCTGTGACTATATGTGGGGACGTAGGAAGGCATCATACAGGGGGCACTGGCCAGCCACATGGATGGCTGCGACACAGCATGTGTAGGGGAGGTGAATAGACAAGGTTGGAAAGACTGGTGAGTCTTGTATGTCATGTCAAGGTGCCAAGATCTCATTCATGCCTGGAAGATGGTGGAAAGCTATTGAGAAGTCAGAGGTGGAGAAGTGCATGACCAAGCAGGGAAGTTGGGGGCAAATACCGCGTGGAGGACAGTTCGAGTAGGTCCAGTTAAGGACCATCAGAACACATTCTCAGTGTTGGAAGTGAGGCTTGCTGGGGGCTAACCCAGAGCACGGTATGGGGAAGAGAGTTAGAAGACCCACAGCACACACACAGTGCATACTAAGTAGCCGAGTGCAGCTTATTTTGATGATACCCACACCTGGAATACCCACTTCCTTGTCCTCAGCGTGGTGCATTAACTCTTTGAGATTCAGCTTATAGGTTCTCAGAATCCCAAGCCAAGTTACAGTCACCTCATTGGTCCCTATGGCATCCTGCACACGCATATACCACAGCTCACTGCTGTGTACCATAATTACTTGTCTACTGACTCCCCAGGGTGGATGCCGATCACTGCACCCTAGTTGTCTTTGCATCGTCCATCCTAATACAGCTCTGGCACAAACCAAGTGCACAGTAAACTGTTGTTTAATGAGTCAGGGAAGGAAACAAAATGGTTAGGGCTGTTCCGGGATGAGCGATTCCAGGAAAAAACAAAATCACATAGAAAACACTAGTGCATGGGCTGGTGATGGCACATTGTGAGGCACTATGACGTCGGATGAAGACAGGTTAGACATGGAGAACGCACAAGGTAGAAATTGACTTCGGAAAAGGGTGAGCGAAATGTGCTCAGGGAGCAAACCACCTAAACAACAAAACCACAGAGGAATGGTGTGTACCACTAGAGGGTGAGAGCTTCTTGAACGCAGTCATGTTTATAATATTAGGTTTCGCATGACCAAGATTAGAAAGTGGTCCCTGGGGACTTGGCCTGGTGCCAGATGCCATGACCCCTGGAGCTCTGGATCCCACATGGGGTGCCCTCCATCACATCCTGTGGGGCTTACACTCCCCAGGGAGTGAGAGAGCTTCACATTTGTTCCGTAAGAATGTGGCTACGGGTCCTTCACCCCCCTCTAAGCAGGACAGTAGGGGGGCATGAGTTGTATCAGGGTACACAAATATAAGATTTTCAACGAGCTGAGTTTTTAAGCTTCTGCTCTTAAATCATGCAGGTTAAATGAACATCCAAGTAGTCACTGGAGCCCCCAGCTGAGTTACTTTGAGTATCGAAGGTTACTGCGGAACCTCACGGCCCTGTGGATTCGAGCTACCTATGGAGAGTACAGTAAGTGACTAGGAGAAACAACTTTCTCTCTTCTGAAGTTTCGGTTTAAGTTACTTCAGCCGCTCACGTTCAGCAACCCCAACAATTACACAAACGACAGATGGCTTTGAGGTCGACGCAGGGGTGTCCAATCTGTGGGCTTCCCGGGGCCACATTGGAAGAAGAATTGTCTTGGTCCACACATAAAATATACTAACACTAATAACAGTTGATGAGCTAAAAAAAAAGAATCTCATGATATTTTAAGAAAGTTAAGGAATTTGTGTTGGGTAGAATTCAAAGCCGTCCTGGGCTGCAGGGTGGACAAGCTTGATGTAGTCTCTGGTTTTTTGTTTTTTTTTAAACGTTTAATTTATTAATATATTTTATTTATTTGTTTGTTTGTTTGTTTGTTTATTTATTTATTTTTGACAGAGAGAGAGAGAGACAGAGACAGAGACAGAGAGAGAACTGAACTGGGGGAGCTCCCAGTTCAGCATATGGGTCTGCACGGGCCAGGGCCAGGATTCCATCCTCGGTGCCCAGTGCTGCAAAGTGAGCGCTCAACCCACTGAGCCATCCCGGCTTCCCCATGTAGTCTCTGATTTGACTTAAGTTTTTACATTCTAGAAGTTGTTAAAAAGGAATGTTTCTCTAAAAAGAGGTCAGCTCCAGAAGGATGAATGATAGGTATTACCTTGCTAAAAGAGTCTCTGGATTTAGATAAAAGCTGATTATTTTAAAATAATCTACAGCCAATGGGCACTTCCTCTTAGCTAGGAACTGGGATTAACTCAACAGACCCTCTTGATTCCTTGGGTAGCTTTTCTTTGGGGCGTAGTCTCTGTGCCACCGCATTTGGACATCATGTATTCTGTTAATTCCTTTTCTTGAGCTTCACATGTTGGGTCCTTCCAGTCCTGACAGAAATTATTTAAATGAGAATTCCTTCTGCTTTTTAGCACCCATATAAAAAGGAAGCATGGTGGACATGTATTGTCTCCATGTTACTAATGGAAGTTAACAGAGCAGGTAGAAAAGGCATTTCCTAACAACTAATTAAATCTTTACCCCGTGACAGGCACATTATAATATGCGCATCATCTCGTTTAATTCTTACAAGCATGGGAGGTCAATTCCACTGTTATTTTTCTTCTGTAGTTGAGGAAACACAATCATGTAGAGGTTTATGAGACTTGTCCAGTTCTCACAGCTAGATGAGGGTGGAGCCAGAATTTAAACTAATTTTTCTGACACCAAAGCCTGTGCACTCAGTCCCGATGGCCTGCTATACCTCTACGTGTGGCATTGTGCGTAAACACCACATGTCTTTCATAGTGAAGAAAAGTAAAATCCAGTGAGCCCTGACTCAGATCTTTAGACCTTACCACTTGCTTCTTCTAACCAGTTCTCTCTATTGCAGGTACTGGGTACCTGGACAACGTGACCCTGATTTCGGCCCGCCCTGTCTCTGGGGCCCCGGCTCCCTGGGTTGAACACTGTGTGTGTCCTGTTGGGTATAAGGGCCAGTTCTGCCAGGATTGTGCTTCTGGCTACAAAAGAGATTCAGCCAGACTGGGACCTTTTGGCACCTGTGTTCCCTGTAACTGCCAAGGGGGAGGGACCTGTGATCCAGACACAGGTGAGTGAAATGACACCTGGACCAGGTGGCTGAGGATGCAGCCAGGTGACTGGGGTGGAAGAGAGAGCTGTGTAAGGAAGACTGCCTGAACTCATTGCAAAGATGGGAAAGGATTAAGGAAAGGAGGGCTGGAGTCTGGGAAGATGGACCCGGTGCTTTTCATTCTGGAAATGCCACAAGGTTGTGGGAAAGGTGCTGGGTTACAGGAAATGGTTGTCATGGTTCAGTGCTGGGGTGGGGAGTTGGTGTCGAGTTGCAAGAATTGTATGGGGAGATCAAAGGCAGTGTCAGCGCCAGGGTGAGTGTGCTGACAAATGGTGTCAGGCCGCAGGGGCAGAGGGCTCAGCGTTGAGTTATGGATAGTAAAGGCAGTGTGTCTACTGAGCATGGAAGAGTGACGGTGAGCTTCAGGCTCGTGGCCATGTTTAGAGTTGGTAAAGGGGCAAAGGTGAATGCCAGCATGGAGACACTCGGGAGAAAGCATCAGAAAGAGGCTCTGAGTGATGGCTTTCTGACCCCCACACCCACCCTGCATCCCTAAGGCAGGAAGTGGAGAGTGTCACCTTGTTCACGTCTCTGCCCTCCATTCTTCCTCTGCCTCCCAGGAGATTGTTACTCAGGGGACGAAAATCCAGACGTTGAGTGCGCCGACTGCCCCATTGGTTTCTACAATGACCCGCAGGAGCCTCGCAGCTGCAAGCCGTGTCCCTGTCGCAATGGGTTCAGCTGCTCGGTGATGCCTGAGACGGAGGACGTGGTGTGCAATAACTGCCCCCTCGGGGTCACCGGTAAGGCCGGCGCCTGCGTCACTCCGTCCTCGTGCCATGAATTTGAGGACCTTGCTTCTATTCCAAGGCATTTCTAGGGAATTATGACTTGGGGCTCAGCTAAGTGGGCTCGTTCTAAAGATAAGGCTGTTTTGATGCCCGGAGGGGCGAGGTAGATTGAGAAAGGGCAGAGTGTACGGGGAGGAGACATCTGAAGCTGCTTTTAGGAGGTTTGTATAATATTATAATTAGGAGATGAAGTTTTCAGACAAAACATAGGGTTTAACTCGGTTCTTAAAAGTGAGCCACAGTAAAGAAGGAGAAGCCAGTGACCTTTTAAATGTCACATCTCTGCTGGTCAGTCTGAAAGAAGAGCTCCTTCTTGCTCCAAACCTGACTGTTGCCCAATCATCTCGTGGACGGGCAGGAAGCCCCCACGTGGGACTGCTATGTCCTAGAACCCATGTCCCCCAGGGGGACAGGAGCCCACCCCTGGCACTGGACGCCTGCTCCTGGGCTCTGGGTGGAAGCTCATGTGGACGGCCATTCGTTCTTTCGGCCTCTGTGTCTGCTCTTGCCACCCACCGCTGACCACTGGGCTTGGCCGTTTGTTCCTTCCAGGTGCCCGCTGCGAGCTCTGTGCCGATGGCTACTTTGGGGACCCATTTGGGGAACGGGGCCCAGTGAGGCCTTGTCAGCCGTGTCAGTGTAACAACAACGTGGACCCCAATTCCTCCGGGAACTGCGACCGCCTGACAGGCAGGTGTCTCAAGTGCATCCACAACACAGCCGGTGCGCACTGTGATCGGTGTGAGGCAGGCTACTTTGGGGACGCCTTGGCTCCCAATCCAGCGGACAAGTGTCGAGGTAGGATTGTATCTCACTCGGGCTGCTCAGCGTGTGTGTGCGTGTGTGTGCGTGCGTGTGTACACATAAGTTAGCTAGTGTGCACACATGTCAGAACGTACAGATCAGCAAGGCCAACAGCAGCTAATGGCCCGATGCTACTTTGGCTTCTCTAACCAGCTGGCCCCTGAACAGCCCGGATCTTTCACTGGTCAAAGGTCTTAAGAACAGTTTTACCTGTAGCAGGACTGGGAGACCCAGATGGAGGGCCTTGAATGGGTTCAAGCTGGGTGGGAGAAGTAGAAACGGTCAGGTGTACATTCTTAAGTGGAAGATGAGATCAAACGGGGCTACGTCCCCAGCCCCATCCCAAGGCCAGTTGGTAGGCAAGGAAGTGGCGCCACAGCTGTTGCAGGAGAGTAATAAATGGCTCGAGGCTAAGCCAGAACAAACTGAGGTGGGAGGGGGGTGGGCTAAGAGACCCTCTCAGGAAGTCAGTGTATTTGATGTGTGCAAAGGGCACCGTCACGGGCGTCTCCTAAAGAGACTCGCTTCAAAGCAGCGGCTGTGGAGCTATTGTGCAGCACGCCGAGGGCGGCTTCAGACCAAAGCGCAAATGCACACAGAGGCCCTCTTGCTGAGCCCGTCTTTCAAACGTCTGTGCAGGTTGCCTTCAAGAGGCAAGTTCAGTTCTAGGGAGCTGGCCTGCCCCCACAGACCTACCCCGACCAGCCTGGCGCCCAGAACTCAGGAGCTTGTTTATTATAAGGTGCAGAGTGGCTCTGGGGACTGTAATTGGAGGACTCCTGATTCTCCAAGAGGTTTGCAGGGAGTCCAGGGCATTCTGCTCACACCATTTCTGGAGACCCTCAGAAATGCCCAAGGACCTCCATGCAACCTGGGGCTTCTCGCCAGGGGTGTGAATCTCACCTACCCTGGTCCCCCACCCCCCAATCTGTGGGTTTGTTTGCTGTGATGTGCTAGAAAGTACCCATGCCGTACTTTGATACCCACATGGTAGGAAGAGCCCACACAACATTGGCAGTGCTAAATTCAAGTCCAATTTCTTAACATGCTATTGGATTATGCTGATTATACCATCTAATCGCTCTGAGCTTCAGTTTCCTCATTGGATGAATACTATTTAACTCAAAATTGTTGCAGAGGTAAAACAGCGTATGAGAAGGTGCAATGTAAACTATATAATTCTAGCTATGAGGGTACTATTAACAGAGATTTCACTGGCTTTTAGACCATGCACTTATTACTTCATAAGTACCTCCCAGGCACCCCATGTGAATCAAGCTCGATACTAAGGTTACTAATAATAAGTCACTCCCAGCTCCCAAAGTGCTCACATGCTCATAAGGGACACATACAAATATGTCAGCACATAATGACAGTACACTTACGTATGTGATCATATTACTATATGCTGAGCATTTTGTGAGCACTAAAGATAGAGCAATCCAGGGGATTACTGTAACTCCTCCGTTAGAGAATGTCCCACCCACTGCTATACCCTCAGCTCCTAGAACATAATGCAGCCTGTAGCAAGAGCTCAATCAATTTGACTGAATGAATAAAGGCATTGCTTCCTTACTGCATTTCCTACATCAAAGACAGCAGAGCAGAAGGAAAAGAGCTTTGAATCTAAGTTCTCATTCCAGCTGGCCACTTACTTGCTCTGTGACCTTGGACAAGTTACTTCCCCTCTCTGAGCTCATATTCCTCAACTGTAAAATAGAGGGAGAGGTCCACATCTGACACCTAATGGGCCCGGAAGAAATGTTATTCCCCTTGTGAGCAAAGCTAGAGTATGCCTGCTGAATAGCCAACCAACTTGCAATTTAACAGGAGGAAAAAACTACGGGCCACCAGAAAGGATGGTCTGTTGTAATATTTCTTCCTCCACACACACACACACCAAGCAAGCTTGCCAGATGATTTCTAAGACCTATATGTATTAGGAATGGAGTCATGGCCCTGAGATGAATCTATGACACAATATGCATGCTGACTTGATACTTCTTCCTTTCATTTTGCTAGACCTCCAGTTTCTGGAATCAGCTTGATATGAATGCTTTCCACCCGTCTGTCTTTTGTCTCTAGCTTGCAACTGTAACCCAGCGGGCTCCGAGCCTGTGGAGTGTCGAGGTGATGGCAGCTGCATTTGCAAGCCAGGCTTTGGTGGCGTCAGCTGTGAGCACGCAGCATTAGCCAGCTGTCCAGCTTGCTATGATCAAGTGAAGACTCAGGTATGCATGCTAACCAATCCTCACCCAGGAGTAAAATCGTTCAGTGTGTACTAGGTGGTTCTGTCAGAGATCTCGGACACTCAAGTCTCCTGGGGGGATGGGTGTGAGAGTGACTATTTTTCCCATTAAAAATTGTATTTAAAAAATTCTGTCTAATAATAATAATAATACTTCAGATTTATGTTCTTATACATACCATTTTCAAAACCCCTTTTGCAGGTATGACCGTATTTTGCCGGGTATAAATGCATACTTTTGGGGGCCCAAATTTGTGAAGGAAAAATAAGGATGCACATTATACATAGGTAGAACTAATTCTGTATCTATACAAATGGTTTTAATCCTTTTATTTATGCTTATGAGTCAAAAATTAAAACAAAAGATTTTTGTCCCTGAAAGTTCGGGCCAAAAATGTGGGTGTGCATTCTACATGACAAAATATGGTATCTCATTTGATACGTATGAAAACGTAATCAAGTTGTGGGGGGAAGCATTCTGACCTCAGTTTTTTTAAAGATTTATTTTTTATTGTTTTTGACAGAGAGAGATACAGAGACAGAGACAGAGAGAAGGGGGAGGGCCCAGAACGGTCTCCATAGTTGCACATCATTGGTTTTTCCACATAGTTTTATTCCACAGGTGGGCGAGGGGCTGCACAGGGCAGGAACTGGGCCAGGGTCTCACCTCGGTGAGAACCGAACTGGGGGCACTCCCCAGTTCAGCATATGGGTCCACACGGGCCGGGGCTGGGATTCGATTCTCAGTCCCTGGGGCTGCAAAGTGAGCGCTTAACCCACTGAGCCATCCCGGCTTCCCCTGACCTCAGTTTTCATTGAGCAAACAAAGTCTCAAAAATTTGTCACATGGCCAGGTGGAACTGAGAATCCCCTCCGTGTCCCCTGACTGTGAGTTCAGAGTTCTTCCCATATAACATGCCAATTTGTAGGATGTTTTTCCAAGCAATAGTCTCATAAAACAAATAAAGAAAAACGTAATCATACAAAAGATACGAGGAGTTCAGAAGGTGTCAAAGCTATCTAAATAGGAATGGCTTCCAGAAACTTCTCATTCAGATTTCAGTGAAGAAGGAAATGGATGTTGCTCTTAATTATTAAATATTACCTTGCTGGGGTGAGATGTGGGGGAAGAGAGGGCCCAAACAGAACCCCAAATGTAGGACAAATACAACCGGTTTATGAAATGTATCTCTTTAACCAGCCCTCTGCTTCTTGTGTTCTAGAGACTGTTCTAAGCACTACAGGAATATTAGCTCCCTTAGTCCAAGTAATAGCTCTGTGAGATATTATTATTATTACCTCCACCTTATGGATAAAGAAATGACATGCTCAAGGCCACACAGCTAGTGAGCAGGAGCACCAGGACCCAAATGCAGAGAGTCTAGCTAGGCTCTCGAGTCTGAACGCTGAACTACCACGCCACGCTGAGCATTTCTGGGCCTTTAGCTACCATGCCCAGGTACCTGGTGCTCAGCCATCATCTGTTCTGTGTGGTTTCAGATGCATCAGTTTGAGCAGCAGCTTCGGAATCTGGAGGCGCTGGTTTCAGAGGCTCAGGGTGCTGGCGGAGGGGTACCCAACACAGAGCTGGAAAGCCGGATGCAGCAGGCTGAGCAGGCCCTTCAGGACATCCTGAGAGAAGCCCGGGTTTCAGAAGGTAATGAAGGCCAACTTCCCTTCCAACAGGGGGGAATCCTCGTCCTGAAAAGAGCTGCCACACTAGGTCATGGACCCTTCTGTGGGCATCAGTTCAGCAGGGGTCTCTGCCCAGCCCTTGCAGAGGGGGGAGGACTATCTGACTTTCTCCTGGAACCTGAAAGGTGGTGATAAAAGAGCAGTTGCACACACTCATTTACTGGGTTTTCACCATTTTGCCATTAGCTACTCAAAGTCCCTTTTTCAGCCCTCTGTTACATGTGATCGCTCTAATGCTGAGTTCCTGTCCTTGTTGGTGTTCAGGTGCTATGAGATCTCTCAATCACCAGTTGGCCAAAGCCAGGAGCCAAGAGAATAGCTACCGGAACCGCCTGGACAACCTCAAGATGACTGTGGAAAGAGTTCAGGCCCTGGGCGGTCAGTATCAGAACCGAGTTCAGGACACTCGCAGGCTCATCGGTCAGATGCGCCTGAGTCTGGAGGAAAGCCAGTCTTCCCTCCGAAACACGGTAGGTGGTGCTGGGTTAGGTGCTGAGACTCAGTGCGGTCTCAGGAGACCCCGTGCAGACTTCCCCGGCTTCTTGGCCGTTTCTCAGGTTTTCTGCTTCATCTGGCAGATGGCTGGACTTCTCTCCCTGGAAATAGTCACGGCTAATTTTGTAGCTTCCCGCAGTTTCCCATTTTACTGCTTTATATTCTTCTCCCTAATTCATTTCTTGCTAACCAGAGCCTCATCTTGACCCCGACTCTTCTTTCTGCCTGTCTTCTAGCCTGTTAGCTCCCAGGGGGCAGAGTTTAATTCTGTTCCTAGTTGTTGTACATTCTTAACCCATAGCACGGTGTGTGGCTGTGATAAATGTTTGCTGCACGACTTAATGAATAAAAGAGCAAAAGAACACATGAAAAGGAAAGAAGGAAAGGAGGGAGAGAGAGAAGGAGGGAGAAAGGAAGGAACCCAATGAAGACATGGTTCTGAAAATGGGGGGAAAATTGTTGCCAGTTTGATTTTCTTAATAATAGAATTTGTAGTGTGATAGGAGGGAGAAATTTGAATGATCACTCTTCTGTTTCTGAATAAAGAAGACAAAGGTGACAATCATGTAAGTGGGTAGGTGGGAGCTGAATAAAGGAAATTAGGAGATAACCTGATATTATGCTGAAAAAATTTTAAAATAATGTGTTTGATTTTTTTTCTTCTTCCAAATATAATGTTTATTGTAGAAAATTTAGAAAATAAATACCCCCACCCCCACCCCCGCTGTGATCCCATTCCTAAGAAATATCCACCATTAGAACTTGGTTTCTGTTCTACTGGACTTCAAATGCATGTGAAAATATTAACAGGCCTATACTTTTAAGGCATCTATGTTTACATACAGGCTTTTCTGAACATGGATCTCTCCTTTACTCTTGTCTGTACTTCTTTTTATCGTAACGACCATGGTGACTAGAGACTCGATGTGTCGGGGTAGTAGAAAGACAAAGTGGTTCTGACAAGACGGATGCAGAACCTGCTTAGGCTCTGTGGCCAAGTGCGAAGCCTTAACCAATTTTCCTTTTCTCATAGAACATCCCGCCCTCAGAGCGCTACGAGGGTCCAAATGGCTTTAAAACTCTGGCTCAGGAGGCCGTGAGACTGGCAGACAGGTGAGCACTATTAGAGGGCACCCCCCATTTCGGATCACCTCTGCAAGGACAGGCTTGACCAACACCTCAGGGGCTCAGGCCCTAAGCAGCATACTCATCACTCCAAGCTCCTTTGCAGCCGTTCCTCTGTCTCGAAGCCATTCCCTAAGCACCTGGCTTTTAGTGTATGCAGGTGGCTACCGGGCACGGTCAAGGGCACGGTCATTTGGCAGGAGTTGGGGTCAGGCTGTTTCTTTCCCAATTTCTCTATGACTCACCGTATGGCTTTGGTGGATGTCAGATGTGATTCCTCAGGCCCTGTGAAATGAATTAGTCCTTGGAAGAGAACACTCTGCAGCTTCGAGGGACTTCCGGACTCCCACTCCAAGCCTGAGAACAAGTAGCGACGAGTCTCTGCTAGCTTATGGGGCCGAGGCAGCTGAGGGGGCACTTCCTCCTGAAAACTGGCTCTGCAAGGCCCGGGTGACAGCAGGCTGCTCCTTAGTTAGACCTTGCCTGACTTGGAATCCCACTGTGTTGAAGAAGTTTGCTTAGAGCCCCGTGCTCAGCAGGGTGGCAGGCTCTGTTAATCCCAAATGGAATCCAGTCAGCCAAAGGGCCCTGGCCCGTGCTTTTGTAGCATGAGCTGCCTCCTGAGCTTGCTTTTTATCACTTTTGAGAATCATGGCAAAGCATCTGAGGAATTTTTATTGACAGGCTTTGTTCCCCATAGGGGTGGGCCCAGTTTAGTGTTGCAGCAAAAGAAAGGTATGGGGTTGGATCCTGGATGGAATAAGACCTAGGGCTTTTTGGTTTTGTTTTGCTGGAAAAAACAACTTATTTCATCACCCTGTTACTGTTCCCACCCAGCTCCACCTCCCACCCCAAGTTGCTCCTGATTATGCCACAAATGGAAATGATCACCACAAAGTTACTTCTTAACACTTTCTGCTCCTGAATAATTCCTCTAATTCCACCTAATTGGATCCATTCTGTTTGGCTTTTCTAGCCAAACCAGTTTGCTTACACCACTCCCTTCATTAAAATAAAAGGCCTAAAGGAAGTTCTTGCTATGAAAACTCAAATTCTTTCTTTTTCATTCTTTCAGCCATGCTGAGTCAGCCAGTAACATGGAACAACTGGCAAGGGAAACCGAAGATTATTCCAAACAAGCTCTCTCCATGGCGCGCAAGGCTGTGCAGGAAGGAGGCGGAAGCGGCAGCCTGGCTGGCTCTGTGGTGCAAGGGCTTGTGGGAAAGTATGTTTTAACAGGTCTGCCTGCAACTAGTGTAACCTGCATCCTCCCAGGGTATAATGCAAACTACATTCGGGAGGCATCCCATTTCTTTAGAACCTAACAATAAGAGGGAGAAGAGAATGAGAGTGTTACTTCAGGGGAAAACAGATGCTTTCAAGGCTGGAAGAAGAAGTTAACTATATATGTTGATGGAGAGATTGTATACTTGGAGATGTGGTCTCCCTCTGTTGTGTTTGAAGGATGTGAGTGAACCCATCTGGTGGCATGGAAGATATAAAAACAATAATTTACATTATCAAGAATTGGGAAACTTGGGTTGAATTTTCCTGACCTCTGTCAACTTGAATATTTCTATTTAGATCATGGAGAAGGACAGATAGCTGTCACATACCCTCATTTGGTTCTTCAGACAATGCCAACCACATACTTTTCAAACAACAGGGTGGATTTTTGCTGTTACTAAAATGAATGAATTCTCAAAGTCCTCCCCTCCCTGGCTGCCCCGCAGATTGGAGAAAACCAAGTTTCTGGCTCAGCAGTTGTCCAGGGAGGCCACTCAGATGGACACAGAAGCAGATAAGTCTTACCTGCACAGTCTCCGCCTTCTCAACTCGGTGTCTCAGCTCCAGGGAGTGACTGATCCGTCCTGGCAGGTGAGGGCATCTAGCCTGTGCTCTGTTGTCCAGAAGGGCCATGATGCTCTCTTCTCTAGGAGTTCCATGATGATGTTCAGTCATCCAGTTTTGTCTCCATGTTGACCTTTCTTGCTTAGATTAGGAAGCCTGTATATCGTTCTCATTATCCATTTCCTTGTTCTTGAACCCCAGTCTTGGTCTCTGAAAAGTCGTTGGCTCACCTCCTGAACCTAGTAGTGGATAAAATTTTATATATTTTTTCTAGTTCTGGGTACTGTTAAAACCTGTGGGAAATTATTACAGGTAAAATTTGTTATTTACATTTGAGTAGTCCAACCTATAGTACATCTCTGGGTCCAGCCACTCAGAAGGCTTGTGTTCTTCTCACAAGTTTTGCATTGTTGCTGTCATCAATCCCAAACTTATTAGATTAAGAAGATTCAGCTTTCTACCCACAGCAAAAATCACTCACAATGATTCCCACAGAAATGTTCACATGTACATATAAATTAACACATAGGATAATAATTAAAAAAGAACACACAGACACAAAACCTGTTTGAGAGTGGTGGGATGGGTGGAAAGGGGAGAAGGATTAAGCAGTACAAACGTCTAGTTATAAAACAAGTCTTGAGGATGTATGTACAGCATAGAGAATATACGAACACTCCTCACTTAATGACCTACCTGTTTAATGACTGTTTGGACTTACAACCAATTCTCCAGTCTTTGTCTTATTCCTGTAATCAGTTAGTATTCACTATACAAAGCATTTGCAATCACTCAAGACTACACATTTTGTTTATAAGTGTAGTGTCGTGTGATGTCTATTGAAAAATGCATACTTTGTTGGCGTAAGACAACACCATAAGACACCCATCTCTAAGCTCCTTGCTTATTGACCAATTTCCTTAATGACCTAGTCATAGGAAGGGTTGTTTAGTGAGGAGTGCTTGTAGTCAGTAATATGTACAGTGACAGCTGATTACAAACTTATGGTGATCACTTTGTAAGGTATATAGATGTTGACTCACTATGTTGCTTACCTGAAACTAATATAATAGTGGATGTCAACTATAAGTTGAGATCAATTTGAAAAAACACCTATTAGATGCCTGGGGGCCTGTTGCCTGACCTTCCTAAGGCATAGTGCCTTATTTCTGATATTAACAGACCGTGGGTCTGAATTGTTGTTGTTTTCAGTGATGCCAGGTCCTAAGAAAGCTGGTGTGGTAAACTGGTGAGCCAAAAGCCATGTTTCTTTGGGTTCACAGGTCGAAGCAAAGAGAATGAGACAAAAAGCCGATTCTCTCTCCACCCTGATGATGAAGCATATGGATGAGTTCAAGCGTACGCAAAGCAACCTGGGAAACTGGGAAGAAGAAACCCTGCAGCTCTTACAGAATGGAAAGAATGGGAAACAGGTATCCTTTTGTTCATTGATTCACTCAACAAACACATATTGAGTGCCTATCATGTGAATAAATATAGCAAGAGGAACCACTGAACACTCGCCAAAGGTCATGGTGCCACTTCTTACAGAGAAAGTAACCTTGATGTGATTTGCTCAGCTCGACCCACTGCGTCTGCCCTCAGATCTAGGGGGTAGGACTCTGGCCTCCCAGGTTTAGCTTTGGTCTAGCTCTATCTGGAAATAGCTAGCATTTATAATTATGATTTACTGAACCGTTCTTATCCCTGACAGTGGACTAGAGTTTGAAATCATTCTCTATATGAGATCCCTTGAGTCGTTGTGTTATGAAGTTTGTTCTGTCCCATACTGAGGAATCTATAGAACCCATAGACTTTTGGGTGAATCCCAGCACTCTGTGGTCATGAAGAGAAATACGTTGGAGTGATTTTACTAGCAGGAATGCACTTCCCAGTGCATGTTACATTTACTCTAATCTTGTTCTTTCTGCCTATTTACAGAAATCAGATCAGCTGCTTTCACGTGCCAACCTTGCTAAGAGCAGAGCCCAGGAAGCACTAAGTATGGGCAATGCCACCTTCTATGAAGTCGAGAACATCTTAAAGAACCTCAGAGGTGAGTGTTCCATGGTTCAGGTGACTTGAGTATTTTAAAGTTATAACCATAACTTTAGTTTATTTTGAATCCTCATATATCTCTCTAAGTGATAGGTACATTGGGATATTAATAATAGATGCTTAAAAAGTAACATTCCAAAGAAAAAAATTCATTAATATTTGCTATAATGGAAATAATTGAAGGCTTGAGTTTTGATCTCTGCTCCATGTGACCAGACCCTAATTTCCTCCTCTTTAAATGGAGAAGGTTGAACTAAGCCATCTCCAAGGTCCCTCACAGGTCCAATATCCCACTACCGTAGAGATATTTTTTCTTTTTCGTGGAGGGGAGAGGTAGTCGAGTTGGTTCCAATATAGAAGCAATGAGGTTGCTTTGTGGTAATAATGGGGCAAGCTTTGTCACAGGTGTCAGAGCCCAGAAAATTTGGGTGTATGCCTTGTAGAGATTTGGTTAAAGTTTCAGGCTTCTTCCGTGAAGAACAAAAAAGAAATATTTCTAAAGTCTTAGGATTTTCTTCACAGGAAGTACGTCTACCCGTTCCATCAGCTATTGGCAGCTTAGTATTCAAGGCTTTGGCTTCAAACTTTGGGCTTCAAAGCTTCCACCTGCTTCGGATTCACTTTGGGGTCCAATTATGGCCCTTTCAAGGCCTCCTTTCAGATGCTTTGTTCCTGGATAAGGAGGAGTAGTAGCCACAACTTCCCATGCTGTCATAACTTCCTGGAATTCTTCTTAAAGCCGTCAGCCTCTTTCATCATTATTTCTAAGTTCGTTATGCCAAGTTAGTTTTCCTCTTCCTGGCAATGCTCTCTTCTCCTCGTTTCAGAGTTTGACCTGCAGGTTGGAGACAGAAAAGCGGAAGCGGAAGAGGCCATGAAGAGGCTCTCCGACATCAGCCAGAAGGTTGCAGACGCCAGTGACAAGACTGAACAGGCAGATGCGGCCCTGAGCGGTGCTGCTGCGGACGCCCAAGGGGCAGAGAACGCAGCCAGGGAGGCCCTGGAGATCAGCAGCAAGATAGAGCAGGTAGAGGGCAGTGGAGGTGCGGGTTGGCAGGAGCAGCTCCAAACACGGGGTAATGTGCCACGAGAGAGCTGTGGGCTCATTTTGACCCACAGGGGGCCCAGAGCCCTGCTGTGGCCCGTGGTGGCACCAGATCCACTTGGGTTCCCCTTCTGTTGCTGGATTCACAGGACCCTCATTGACTGTGTGCTAGAACCCTCCGTGTTCAGCTCCTTGTTTGGATAATGCCGTGATAAGAACCATCCGAGATTGTTTTTCATCTAAACTATTGTATTCGTTTTCGGGAGCTGCTATGGCAAAGTACCGCTAACAGAATGGCCTGGAACAACGGCAATGTAGTCTCCAACATTCTGGAGGCTGGAAGTCTAGCAGACTTCTGGCTGGAGGCGGGCAGGCTCTCAATCCGCTGAGCCATCCTGGCTTCCCCCACTTACTCGTTTTTCTCCCTGCCAGCACTGTGCTTGGTGGCGGCGTGTGCAGATGATATGGACTCAGTCCTCTCTGAGGGGCCTTCAGTGTAATTGGGAGAGACGGGCTGGTCACGTATCCAGCCCATATGTTAAGTGCTCCCGTAGAAAGAGTGCCTCTTAGATGGGCAAGTGCTTCTTAGTCCTTCTTTAAGCATGACTTCTGGAAAGCTTACACCATGCCAGAGAAACCCAGAGGGAAATTCTGAGATCTGGACTGGGTGGCATCACGTGGTGACTTACAAAAGTAATCTCTAATTTTAGGTCCCTCCAGGGCAGAGACTAGTTTCACATGCTGCGCTTCTGGTGCAGAGAGATCTGCAATGTGCCTAATCACAGCGATTGATAAAGATATTGTGTTCTGATAAGAACAAAACTCAAAACTGCAGTCCATTCTTTCTCTGCACCCACAACTTAACTGTCTCAGCAAGTAAAGGCATTCAAAAGTCAGAGGCAGCAAAGAAACATGACACAGAATGAAATGACTTCCTCGCCCTGTGGGTTTTCCCAACTGTTTTCTGTTGAGTTCACCATTTGGTGAGCATTGACCTGACAGGGAAGCAGTGTCTCACTGCTGACTCTCCCAGTCCCCAGCGACATACCCCTACATTAACTTGTTTGAGGCAGAGCGTGGGGAAGGGTGTGTCCCCAAGTCTGACTCCCTCATTCCATCGGGGCCTAGCTGCAGCTGTATTTTTCTCAGTTGTCTTTGGAATGTTTTTGTGCCTCACCCTTGTCTCTCCTTCCGTCTCTGGCTCCTTTTCTTCTCCCAGGAGATAGGGAGTCTGAACTTGGAAGCCAATGTGACAGCAGATGGCTCCTTGGCCATGGAGAAGGGACTGGCCAGTCTGAAGGGTGAAATGTGGGAAGTGGAAGGAGAACTGGCGAGGAAGGAGCAGGAGTTCCAGACAGATCTGGTCGCGGTCCAGATGGTGAGTTCTGGTGGCTTTCCACTGAAGATTCCTTTAAACTGGCCATTGTGGGAAATGCCCTGTCAAGATGCGTTTGTATTCCTTTTTCCTCAGGTAATTACGGAAGCCCAAAGAGTTGATGACAGAGCCAGGAATGCTGGAGTTACAATTGAAGACACACTCAGCGCACTGGACAGCATCTTCCACCTATTAGGTATGTGAAGGACCCACCACATGCAGCCCATTCTCCACGGGCTTCTCTCAGAAGACTGACCAGCCCCAGTGAATGGGAGTCTCGACTTCTTTTTAAGGGTATCAGGAAGTCCACTTTGTTTCCAGGCCCAGACATGTCCGGCTGGTTACTTTACTTTACATTTTCTGGACTCTATTTTACCATCTCTGAGATGGGTCACTGAGAACCTATTGCCCTTGGAGGTGAAAGTCTATAGGTCAAAGAGATGGGTGTACTTAGGGAAGTATATTGAGGCTCAGAGGTTCATAAGGTCCCACAGATCACACAGTAAATTGTGAACTTGAACTTCACAGCTAAAGAGAACACTGGACAGCTTGACCGTTCTGCTAAGGATTCTAGCCCCGATTCCGAGAAACTAGTAGGCAGGTTTAAGCAGACAAATCACATTATCAACATATATTTCAGAAAGATCACAGAGTGGCTGCATGCAGGAGAGCTAGAAGACAGGTTAGATAAAAGGCAGGGTGAAACCACCTAGGAGATTATTGATGTAACTGAGGAGAGAGACTACGGAACATGCTTGAGGTAGTAAAAGTGGTGGGGGAAGATTCTCCTTGATGTATCCAGTCGTAGAAACTTGAGCTCCCTGGTAGATGAGCCCAAGAAATGTAAAGGTGGAAGGTCCATGAGATGCTACAACATTTTAGGATAAAATAGGTTTGATGGCAACAGCTCATGTTTCCCCACAGAATCCTGCCCAGAAGAAAACTGATTTGAATTATAATTCTGGAGGTAGGAAAACTGAGTCCGAGCCTTCTTTGACCCATTTGAGCAAGCTCACACTGCAGCAGATGCTGGAGCAAGGATTTGGGCAAAGGCTCCAGCCACACTCAGAAAAAGGATTGATTCTTCTTCCGTTTAGTGGAACAACTTTAAATCCTGATTGCTCCATGGGGTATTGTCCTCACCCTGAGAGACCAATATTATCTGTGTTGTTATACTAATTGGTCTGCTTTGTGATCCAATGAGCCCCAAAGAGGAAGATACTCTGTAAGAGTTCAAAACACTCCCCGTTGAGAGTTTAACAGCTTTGTTTAGTGTTCTGAAAAAGGTAATGAAACCAGTAGGGCCTTTAAAGAGAAAATGAAAGAATGAAAGAGAAGGGTAGTGGGAACTATTAAACATTTACTATGTGCCAGGCACGATGCCAGGTGTTTTCATGGTATCATGACATTTAAGTATTTTTAAAGCCCTGTGAGCTGTGTATTATTATTTTATTTTACAGAGCAGTAAACCGAGGCCCAGGGAGGCTAATAATGTCCCACAGGTCACACAGAAAATTGTGGAGGCAGGATTCAAGTTGAGGTCTCTTTGTGTCCAGTGTTCCTGCTATTTTGGAATAATAGTTCATGCCGCCTTTCCACAGATGTGGCTATATTTTGTCTCCAAGTTTTCTTAACTTTTTCTGCACGTCATAGGACCCTAAATTCTTGAATTCTGCCCTGCCCTGGGGTGAAGGACTGATCCACTGGATCAACATTTTAGTTATGGTGTTATTTCTACTGTATGTGTTCTCTTAAGTCCTGGGACAATAACAGTTCAATCACTCGAGTTATAATAAACTCATGCAATCAACTGCTATCACTCAGCGTAGATATGTGAGGTAACCCGACCTTGAGTTTGAACTGACCAAGAGCCGCTCAGAACTATTCAAACCAAATGGGTCTGGCCAGGTGCCCTTCCTGCTGACATTAGTTTTACATCATTTATGGGTAAAACACACCTGAACAAACGTGACTACATTTCATATTGAAAACAAACTGATATCTAGCTAGATTCCCACTGTTTTCAGGACAGAATGAAGTCTTACATCATTTCCCAACAGCTGCACTCCATTCTCCAAATCGCATAGCATACCTCGGCCTCTATAAAGCTTGAAGGCCAGCGAGTTTCTAAAGGTCTTCCAATGGCCAACAGCAAGACATTGCCAAGGGTGGTTCAGAAAGCGTCGTCTGGGATTGATTTGCATCGATTGAGCTGTGTTGGGCAGACACTTTAGATAGTTCTCAGTTCCCTGTGACCTCCAGCCTTCATCTTTTCAGAGCATAAACTGTTGACCTCACATGAAAGGAGAAATCCAAGCTTCATATTGCTTCATAGAGCTCAGAGCTTGAACTGGGCTATTTACCATATAGTAACTAGGCTAGCGCTCCCAGAATGTTTTCTAACTTAATGTCTTATTTAAAATAAGCCTTTTAAAAATGTGTAGCATACGCTTTGCTCAGGGCAGGTGGAAACAGGAATTGGTTAAGGGTATAGAAAGGCCCATGTCTGCTTAAGGAGATCTCACCACAATTCATCTCTACTAACGCCATTCTCATACTCTATAACAGACCAGCCTGGCAGTGTGGATGAAGATGGGCTGATCTCATTGGAGCAGAAGCTTTCACAAGCCAGGACCCAGATCAACAGCCAGCTGCGGCCTTTGATGTTGGAGCTCGAAGAACGGGCCCGGCGGCAGAAGGGCCACCTGCACTCTCTGGAGACGAGCATAGATGGGATCCTGGCTGACGTGAAGAACTTGGAGAACATTAGAGACAACCTGCCCCCGGGCTGCTACAACACCCAGGCCCTTGAGCAACAGTGAAGCGGCTGCAGAGACTTCTCAACTGAGGTTCTTGAGACACAGACCTCAAGGCTCAGGAGCCATCTCCAGCTGGGGTGGTGGGATGGGGACATTGGAACATGTGGACTAGGCATGCTCAGGTCGGCTGAAGCTGATCCCATCCCTGAGACTGTGACCTGCTAGATGTCGTAATGCACCAGTGTGATACTGTTTGCTGCCAGAAGCTGGGCACTGGAGCAAATAGCATTGAGTAGGAAACAGGTCAAGGGTCTGGACCCGAAAGAGTAGACTGGATGGACGGACAGACTGGATGGGTAGATATTTCCCTCACAATAGTCATAAGCTGAGTCCTGGGGTGTAGACAAAGGCTACTGGGTTATACGCAGCTCATTCTTTGCATAATGTGACCTAAGGAAAAATATTTTGACATTGCTTATGCATAAATTTCTTCTTGATATCAGGACAGAAAGTGAAGTCCAGTCTTCATGTGGCCAGTAAAATACGGTTGCCTTGTAGTGCCCAGTGTTCTTGTTGATCAGCATTCCTTCCACTTACCACCCAGCACATTAACACATACTCCGCTCTCGAGCCGGAAGAAGGGAGCGGTGATGGAGTGAGGAGCTATAAGGCTGACCCATTGGGAGCAATGGCACCTGTTGGTACCTGGCTACTTTCACAGTCTTCTGGGCCTGGGAGTGACATCCTTTCTCCTGATGATGCCATGACATCATCCTACCAGCAAAGCAAACATGGGGACAGTATTTACTTGTGGGTTTCAAAGTGGTAGAAGAATATAGTTTGGGCATTGAAAGAAGTACAATGATCTGGCTGATTTATTAGTCCTAATTCAATCCCACTTTTTTTATATCACCCATGTGTTTTATCTCATGCTCTTCCTATAGCAGACAGCGTTCCTGCTCACACTTGAGCTGGGTAGAATCCATCCTTTTATCCATCCTTCTTCCTTCCTTCCTTCCTTCCTTCCAACATATTTATTGAGTACCTACTGTGTGCCAGGGGCTAGGGTACAGTGGTGACATAGTCTCTGCCCTCATAGAGTTGGTCATCTAGTGAAGAAGACAAACATTCAAAAAATAAATTTAAACTTACAAATCTTGTTTATCACAAGTGGTGTTTATTGCAATAAACCCCGGGTTTGCGACCTCTTTTCTCTAACAGAACATATGTTGCAAGACACTCCCATGGGGGCACTTGGGTTTTCGGCAAAGCTGAGATAGCTCTGTGCACATGTCTTTGCATCCCAGCTGTCACTTGGCTCCATGCCACCACCGATTGCAACAGACTGTTGAGCCACGATAACACCAGTGGGAATGTCTGGACAATCCAGAGGCATGTACCCCTCCATGAGGAAGACGTGGGTGCTGCCTAACCTCTGTGTTTCCTTGGCTTTTCATGGACATATTTTAAATAAAGAACAATTCTTGGATGCTGATGGTCAGTTTCTAATTTATTCAACTCTAAGCTTAAAGTGGAGGGGCCAAAGCAATGGAAACTAAAATGCCACAGAAAGAACAGTGAGTCCTAGAGTTCTCATCCTTGATTCCTTTCTCTGAGCATCTTGTTTGGCCCTTTCCAACCATGGGGGCACTTTATATGACTGAACTGGTACTGAATCCTAAGCATGAAGAAGGATTTATTTCTGGAACAATCTGAGCAGCCTAGGTATTATAATAAATATTTTTTTGTCTTTTTTTAAATTTTTTTTATTAACTATAAAATAAAGTCAATCATTTGTGGCACATTGTTCATGTCTTTTAATAAACTAGCATTTAATAAGTTAAGATCCTGAACTGGCCATGTACCCAAGTGACCAAGGAAAGGCTTCTGCCTCTGTCCACATTGCCCCCTCCCCCTTAAATTCTGACAGGCCTGATCACTGCTTTAGCATCTATGAAAGTGAATGTTTAATCCTTGCTTGATGTACTCAATCACATATTCCACAAATCTCTCACTGTAGTGAACAACTGTGTCCAGAAAAGTTATGTGTGTTAATTTGATTAGATTAACTACGATATCACATAGACCTAAAAATGTGCATAAGTCAAACACAATAAACCTTTTTGTTGTTGTTCTCCCATAACATGCTAAATGAGGAGAAAGCAGGGAGGGTGGCCCTCCGCGTAGTCATTCCAGAGGCCTTGCCAGTCACAACATGTGACTTATTAGGTACCGTGGCAATCATCTCCATTCCGGTGGGTGGAAATGGAAAAGACGTGGAAGAGAAAGACACATGGAAAGTTTTTGTAAGCCAGGCCTGGGAGGAGCTTTACATCACTTTCTCTCATATCCCATGGTCTAGAACCAGGTATTACGATCACATCTAAATTGTAAGGGGAAGTTTAGTTCCTTGATAGGAAGCCACTTCTCAATGACAGTTCTACACTATGAAAGGGGAGACTGCATCGTTAGTGATTAGCTCTCTGTGTCTGCTGAGGATAGGGTTAGGCAGTACATAGTCTAGGGAATTTAGTGAGGGACCCCATTAGTTAATAACTGAGGTATATGCAATCATAAAAGGATTCCTCAAAGGGATAAATTGTTAAATTTATAGAATATTTTCCCTGACAAATGGGAGATGATCTCTGAGAAGAGATGAGGAATGGAAAAGTGACTCAGACTCCCTCTGTATAGAAATGGTTCCTTCATTTGTGAGGTTCTCACAAGTTATCCCTAAGAAGAGAGGACAGGCATGTGACTTTGAGAAAGCCTACCCAGGATTTAGCCTCTGTAACTAATCTTGACCTGACCCTGCCACTTAAAGGAGGCCTGCCTTCTGAGTTCTCATCAGGATTTATAATTTGTAGCAAAAACTTTCTTATTTATACTTCTCAGAGAATTTTCTGATTAATTGTTCCACTGGTAGGTGGTTACATACATCATCATCGACATTGACTCATAGGGATTCCTGTTGGAAGAAGGTGGGGGTGGGTAGAAATGAAACTGCCCAAAGACTATACTTTCTTAACAGATGTATTTCTGATCTTATTCCAGGATGTGGTTTCCTTTCAGTGCTCTTGGGAGGCTGGAGACAAGGGTAAGAAGATACTCAGTAATGTCCAATGTTTGGAACAAGTCTCAAGGACCAGTGTGATATGTTTATCATGTCTTCTTTTACTGTTTTGCATGGTCATGGGAATGTTATGGATTCTTGTTGTGGTTCACTTTGCCCACCTGGAAAGCAGAGATTAGATCTTTTCCTTTGCTTTCTTTATATAAAGAAACTTTATATAAAAGTTGCACGAAACTTTCTAGGAAATTCCAAGATCTGAAATTTACTTATGGATCTTAAGGGAAGAAATATGTATATCCATGTATGTTAATTCATATGTAGTATATATATTTTATAAGTTAGTGATAGTTAGCATATTAACCCAATGTTTATACCTTATCTTAAACAAGGTCTCATCGTTAAGTAATTTCAAGGACTTTTCAAGACAGAGGAAAAAAAATGTTTAGCTTTTTGACCAAAATGGCAAACATAAATACAAGTAATCAATTTATAAGTCATATCAAGCATCATGCCTGTGCCACCAAACTCACAAGGATATATACTAGACCAACTAATCTCAATCTTAAACAAACAAAACGGGGAAGCCAGGATGGCTCAGAGGGTTAAGTGCTCCCTTTACAGCCCTGGGGACTGAGGATCGAATCCTGAACCCAGGCCGTGGGGACCCATATGCTGAACTGGGGTGTGTTTCCCATGTAGGAAGCCCTGTTTGGTTTTCGCCGCCCCCCCCCCCCCGGGTTCTGCCCCTGGCTCTAGGAGGCATGCCTCTCATGCGGGAGGCTCCAAGCCCAGTTCCTACTTAGCGTAGCCCCTGTCCACCTGTATGGAACGAATCCATGTCAAAAACCGATAATGGGGAAAGCCGGGACGGCTCAGCGGGTTGAGCGCTCGCTTTGAGGCCACGAGGACCGAGGATCGAATCCCGGCTCCGGCCCAGGCAGGACCCACGTGCTGAACTGGGGAGTTCCCACAGTTCGGTTCTCTAGCTGTCTCTGTCTCTGTCTCTCTCTCTATCTGTCAAAAGTAAAATAGAAATAAATATGCACTGAAG
>PVKE010000737.1:0-125922 GCA_004027555.1 Craseonycteris thonglongyai | reverse complement strand
TTTTTTTTTTTTTATCTTTTCACATTTATAGAGAGAAATTATCTTTTTGTCTTCAGTGCATAGTTATTTCTATTTTACTTTTTGACAGATAGAGAGAGAGACAGAGACAGAGACAGCTAGAGAACCGAACCGTGGGAACTCCCCAGTTCAGCACGTGGGTCCTGCCTGGGCCGGAGCCGGGATTCGATCCTCGGTCCTCGTGGCCTCAAAGCGAGCGCTCAACCCGCTGAGCCGTCCCGGCTTTCCCCAGCACTGTTTTTTTAAACACAGATTTATTGAGGTATAATTCACATACCATGAAATTCACCCATGTTAAGCATACAGTTTGATTAGTTTATTAGGTAATTTATACCGTTGTGCCACAATTCAGTTTTAGAGCATGTCCATCACTCCCAGAGTCTCCTAGTGCCCATTTGTGTCAACACCTATTTCCGGCCCTAGTCCCAGGTGACCACTGATCTACTTTCTGTTTCTACAGATTTGTCCTCTTTAGAAAAACCATATAAATGGGATCATATAATAGTTATTCTTTTGTGCTTGGCTTCTTTAACTTATCATAATTTTTTGTTTTTGAGAATCATTCTTATTGTTGCAGGTAACAGTGCCTTTTTATTGCTGAATGGTATTCTGTTATATAGCTATAGCATATTCGAGGACTGTCCGGGAAGTATCCAGCCATGTAACCATTCTTGTTATATTGACAAAGGCTGAATTTTTTCTAGACAGCCCTTGTATATTCTGTTTATCCATTCATTGTTGATGCACAATTGGGTTACTTTTACCTTTTGGTTATGGTGAATAATGCTGCTATGAACATGGGTATACAAATATCTTTTTGAGTGCCTGCTTTCATTTCTTTTGGGTATATACCTAGAAGTTGAATTACTGGCTTACATGGGAATTCCATGTATAAATTTTTGAGGAATTGTCACATTGTTTTCTATAATGGCTCCACCATTTCACATTCCTACCAGTAATACACAAGGACCCCAATTTCTTTACATCCTTGTCAACATTTGTTATTTTCTGGGTTAAATTATTTGATTTGATTTTATAATACTCATCTTAATAGGTACGAAGTGGTATCTCAATGTGGTTTTGATTTCTCTAATGATTAGTGATATTGAACATTTTTTCATGTACTTATTGGTCATTTGAGTATCTTTGGAGAAATGTCTATCATGTCCTTTGCCCATTTAAAAATAGGGTTCTTTGGTTTTGAGTTGTTGAGTTGTAGTTCTTCAGATATATGATTTCCAAATATTTTCTCCCATTCTGTGTGTTGCCTTTTCACTCTACTGATAGTGTTCTTTGATCCGCAAAAGTTTTTATTTGGACGAAGTCCGACTTATCTATTTAAAAAAAATTTTTTTTTTTGGTTGCCTGTGCATTTGGTGTCATATCCAAGAAATCATTGCCAAATCTAATGTCAAGAAGCTTTTCCCTTATGTTTTCTTCTAAGAGTTTTATAGATTTAGCTCTTTTTTTTAGGTCTTTGATCCATTTTGAGTTAACTTCTGTACATGGTGTAAAGGTAAGGATCCAACTTCATTCTTTTGTGTGTGAATATCTAGTTGTCTCAATACCATTTGTTGAAGACTTTTGGATGGTCTTGGCATTCTTGTCAAAAATCACTTAACCATATGCACTAAGGTTTATTTCTGGGCTCTCTAGTCAATTTCATTGGATTATCTGTCTGTCTTTATGTCAGTGCCTCACTATTTTCATTACCATACCTTTGTAGTATGAGTTGACATCAAGACACGTGAGATGTCCAATTTTGTTCTATTTCAAGATTGTTTTGGCTATTCAGAGCCCTCTGAAGTTCCAAATAAATTTTAGTATGGATTTTTCTATTTCTAAAAAATATTGTTGAGATTCTGATAGGGCTTGCACTGAATCTGTAGGTTATTTTGAGTAGTATTGACATATTACCGATATTGTCTCCTACTTCATGAATGGGGATGGCTTTCCATTTTTGTGTCTTCTTTAATTTCTTTTAGCAATGTTTTATGCTTTTCAATCTACAAGTTTTTTTGCCTTCTTTGTTAAGTTTATTCCCAAGTATTTTATTCTTTCTTTATGTTATTGTAAATAAAATTGTTTTCTTAACTTCTTTCTCAGATGGTTTATTGTTAATGTATGGAAATGCAACTGATTTAAAAGTTCTCCGCATAAATTTAAAGACTTTTTTTTTTTAGATTTATTTTTATTGTTTTTAACAGAGACAAAGAGAGATACAGAGACAGAGAGAAGGGGGAGGGCCCAGAATAGTTTTCATAGTTGCACAATCATTGGTCTTTCCACATAGTTTCATTCCACAGGTGGGCGTGGGGCTGTGAAGGGCAGGAACTGGGCTGGGGTCCCACCCCGTGAGAACCGAACTGGGGGCACTTCCAAGCTCAGCACATGGGTCTGCAGGGGCCGGGTCCAGGATTCGATCCTCGGTCCCAGGGCTGCAAAGTGAGCGCTTAACCCACTGAGCCATCCCAGCTTCCCTAAAGACATTTTTCAACCATGCTTTGGTATCTTGGACTTCTTTTGAGACATTTTACCCATTCTGATTCCCATTTTTCTATATGCCCCAGCTTCCTACACCTTCCCACTTTGACCCATGAAATTTTTATGGATTATCTTTTTATCTTTGATGTTTTGAAATATCACAATGATGTTTCTTGATGTGGATTTTTTTTTTTTATTCACTATCCTAGTCACTTGGAGTATCCTCATGTCCTCTAGTCATAAGAAATTCTATTTAATTTTTGCATCAGTAATTTCCTTTTCATGATTTTTCTCTTCTATATTTATAAAATTCTTGTTTTGATTTTGGCCCTTTGGCTTCACACCAAATTTTCATGTCTTTTCTATTCTATTTTCTAACTTGTTGCCAATTAGTTCTAATTTATGCAGATTTCTTTAAATTTTAATTTTTTGAATAATATTATTTTGGTTACCAATTTTAATTTCTAACAACCTCTTTCTTATTTTTAAGTTGAGACTTTCAAATAGCATTTTACTTTTGTTTTATGGCTGAAAAAAAACACATCTTACCTCTTGAGAATATTATTGCTTTGTCTATTTTCCTTTCAAAGTTTTTTCCTCATCTTTGTTTTTGATTGTGTCTTCTTATGTGAAGGATTTCCCCCAGGGTCTGATGACTCTTGGCCAGGCTAACCATATCTACCATTTTAAATGTGACAGTACCATATTTTTCATATTTCCTTACCATCCTGTCATTTTAATATAAATGTCAATTTTGTCTCATTTTTAATTCTTTGTAAAAAATGGAATGCAGGTTGTTTATTTATCATAAGGCTCCAAGCTAATCAATATGTGCAGTAAATCTACTAGTATGATGAAAGAGTAAGTTCCACTTACTTTATCCAGTCAGGGCCAGGCTTCTTGAGCTACCAATGATCAGACTCCACCCCCTTGCTTATCTGCAGCTGTGGGCAACCCAAGAGGTGGTTGTTAAGCCCCATTCAGCATGTGGGAGCCAGACGGGTTCTTAATGCACATGATCTACTGAACGGGGTCACCTGGCTGTTTGCTTCCATCAGCTTAAGAGTGTGGTGTACAGTGACTATGGGTCTTACTATTATTTTTACCATCATTCTGCCCATAGAGATTCTTTCTGCCCTACATTCAGTTTGATTCAGGCTTTTCAGGCACATATTTCAGTTCAACAAGCTGTTAGCTATATTTTATTACAGCAGAACTCTCCGGTGGGATTTTAGCATATACTGGCTTGCGATAGCAGTCCGGATGTTCATTCTTTTCTGAATATGTTTATGATTTTTTGCAGTCCGGCCACTGCTGTCCTGCATTAGCATGTTCAGTGTGGTATGCCATACAGATTTTTTTTATTGCTCATGTGACAATTTATAAGTATTTTATTGATATATGTATTATTTATGAGTCTTTTTTTATATGCAATAAATTAGTGTTATTCATTTGTGCCCTTTCTATGTTCTTTTGCAGTGAGTTTAGGTTGTTTTTTGTTAGGTCTCTTATAGCCTAAAAATCTAGATTAAGTGTTGAGACAATAAGGGCTATGTTAGTTGTAAAACAAAATTGTGTCATGGAGGCGTGAGAAGTTTTATGATAAGGTGTTGAAAGACCGAAATTTGCTACAAAAGATTACTGCATGGGAGAAATATTCATAGTGCGATCGTGGTGAAATACGGTCCCCCTTTATGTCTAACTAAATGTCTGTATGAGTTGTCACTGATAATTGTTAACTCAACATGTTCATGTGATAAAACTTGTGTTATTGCCTTACTTTTTCATGAATAGGGAATATTATAGAACCCCGTCCTGTTTTTGTCATCCCAATATCCTGCTTTTGTCTCAAGAAAATATGGTCAGCCATGCTTGGCTCTGTGTTCATGCTCAATAGAAAGCTATTAGTGTGGAGGGGGAAGAGCTACACTGGAAAAGGGTGTGAAGCAGGTTGCTCTATGGTCAGTATACGGCTTTTATTTCATTATTTATTACCTATCTGAGAAGTGTCAGAAGTGAAATAGTTTCCTATTTCAGAATTCTGTCCATGGGTGTGAGGGTGTCCTAGGCTGCTTGCATTCTGGAAACACAGCAGGAAAAGAGGGAGGGTCTTACGCTTCACCACGTAAAGACTAGACTTTCACTGGATTCTAATTTTTACTTTCATTCTTTGCCTAGCTCCTGTCTTTTGACAAATCCATCTCCTTGAATTCAGAACCCCTTTGGTTATTATTATTATTCTTTCTTCAGAGAAAAGACTTCCAGCTTCCTTAACTAGTAAGGAAACTAGAAGCAAGGCTGCTTGCATTGGTGAGGACTCCTGGGAAATCTCTGTGCTCTGAAAAGAGACTTCCCATCATTTCCCTTTTCACTCCAACTCCCACACCCACAGGTTTGTTGGCTGACGGTTTGTACACAAGCTTGCTGGTATCACACCATTTTGAATATATTAGCTTTGTATCTAGTATCTGGTGAGGCAAGTCCCACTTCACTATTATGAATTTTCTTGGTGGTTTTTGGACACTTTTTGTATTAATTTTAAAAAATCACAAAATATTTTTATAGAATTGTATAAGATCTGTACATATTTTTATACTAATTTAATTCAGTTTTCCAAATAATCCTGTTGGGATTCTCACTGAATTCTTATTCATTCTTGTATCTCTAGTGCCTTGCCTAGGGCCTACATGCAAAGCTTTCAAGAAAAAACCAAAACAAAACCAAAACATCTGTGAATGGAAATAAGCTCCTGATCCCAATGCTGACTCTCTTTCTATTACACCAGCCTGTGTGATTTGTGCTCAGAGCACAGAGCCAGCTGGTAGCAGAACCAGAAGAACTCAGGGGTCATAACTCACCATTCAGTACTTTTTATACCACCCTTTTACCTGTAAAACACTTCTTAGCAGTTACACACAGTCCAGCATAAAGGCCATGCCTGTGCCCATGGAAGGTCGTAAAGCCGCGGAAGTCCAAGTGTTTTAAAATCCCAAAGAAATGTCACTGCCAGGCCAACCTGTCCCAATACCTTACCAGGCTTCTGTGTGGGGGAGCTGGATGGGCAGGTGACCCCGTCCTGTAGCCCGGATGGGTACATTTATGGTGCGGCAGAGGGAGTGTATCAAATTTACTCATGTTTTCCCATAGGAGGAACCATATTTCAATGGCATGAATATGAGTGCAAACGTAGCATGGTTTATCTGCCATGTCTGATCCATGTGGAGTTTAAGTAATAAAGTTTATTAGTGCCCCTGATTTAATGTGACACATTTCCAGTGCAAATGACTCTGAGATCATCGTGTTTCATAAAATATGACAGAAATCTTTTAAGTGTGAGCATAAGTTCTGAATTAATTTAATAACCCAGTCTGGAAAAAGGCATGTGGTTGGAAACATAACATTATGCACTGGGCTCCACCATGTCTCTTCCACCCACCCCCCACTTCCCATGACACTTTTGAAAAGCCCTGTCTCGAGTCATTGAGCTTCTTCTCAGGGCTCAGGGTTCTGTCTTCTCCAGGAGGTTTAGAAGAGGATGGATAAGTGAGGCTGAGGAGAGAGAGTCCATCCTTCTGTGACTGGCAGCCCTTAAGCACAGCTAGTTTTAGTTCTTTTTTAAAAGATTTATTTTATTGTTTTGAGAGAGAGAGAGAGACAGACAGACAGAGAGAGAGCGAGAGAGCGAGAGAGAGCGAGAGAGAGAGCGAGAGAGAGAGCGAGAGAGAGAGAGAGAGAGAGAGAGAGAGAGAGAGAAGTGGGGAGGGCCCAGAACAGTCTTCATAGTTGTACATCATTTGTTGTGACATGGTTTCATTCCACACAGGTGGATGAGGGGCCACATGGGGCAGGAACCTAACCGGGGCCTCTGTCATGGGAGGCGAGAACCTTCACTGAGGAGTCATCCCAGTGGTTACCAGCTGTGCTGCAGTTCAGCAGATGGGGTTGTATGGTCTGAGGCCAGGAATTGAACCCTGGACCTTGCAATTGCAAGGCAAGCACTCAACTGTGGATCTCTCCTGGCATCCCTCTAGTTTTAGTTTTTTTTTAAGATTTATTTTTATTGTTTTTTGACAGAGACAGAGGGAAGGAGGAGGGCCCAGAGCAGTCTCCATAGTTGACAGCATTAGTTTTCCATATAGTTTCACTCCACAGGTGGGCACGGGGCTGCGCAGGGCAGGAACTGGGCCGGGAGCCTCCCGCATGGGCCCTGGCAAGAACTGAACTGGGGGCCCACCCCAGTTCAGCATATGAGTCTGCCTGGGCCGGGGCTGGGATTCGATCCTCGGGCCCTGGGGCTGCAAAGTGAGACCTTAACTCACTGAGCCATCCCAGCTTCCCCTAGTTTTAGTTCTTAATGGTGACCATCCCAAGGGAGTGGACAAGGACTGGTGTGAAAATGGTGCCTAGCTTCTACGATTTACGTCCCGTTAGTGGGCTGGGAGGTCGGTGGGAGAGTGTGTGTGGCGTAACTTAACATCACAGGGCCCTGGCTGTAGGAGCACGAACAGCCCCCTTCCAGCTTTCCAGATGGGAGAGAAATTGGAGCAGCAGGACACGGGCCTCCGCTCTCCAGGGCACGTGAAGTCACTATGCAAATTGTGAAACGTAAGTCATGGTTTGTGTAAAATTAAGGAAAAGAGAACAAAAATTTTCATCAAGATAGAAATCTAGAAAAAAACGTTGAGCCCTTCGGTAGAACTTGACCAACGTGACATGTGGCATTTAGTTCCATGGACAGACCTGTGGCCACCATGTCAAAGAGACAGGCACCCCCACTCCCCACTGCTGCTCACATGTCACAGGACCTGAGCTTGGCTTCTCTCCCACCCACTAACTCATGTCCTAAGCAATCCGGTCTTTTTCCTGGGCCTTTGTCTTGTCCAAGAAGGCTGGGATTCGGGGCCAGAGGAAGCCCGAGCCTCTTTAGACTTGTCCCGTGGGGGGTGACTCTCATTCCTATTTCATGTGTCCCCGGTCACATCTAGGAACTGCCAACAGCAGGAGCTCAATGAGTTTTAGCAAGAGACTCCCACACCATTCCTTCCAGGGGGGAAGTGGGAAGAGGGGTCGCAGCTGCTTTTTCAACAAGGGGAACTATTGGAGGCCCTTTCCGCTGAGGGAACCACTCTCTATGTACGCCCACACCCAAATGGTCCCTCTCTCCTCTGGGCTTTGGTGAATGTAACCCCCATCTCCCCACCTGCCCCCCGGCGGGGTTGCCTTCCTCCCATTGCTAAAGTTTCCTTCTCCTGAGAGCACGGCGTAGGTCCCACCTCCTTCATAAAACTTTCCCCGGAAAAAAAAAAACCCCAAAAACCCAGCCAACAATGATGTCTTTCTTCGCAGGCCTCGCGTTGCCTTTATGACTTAAAATACACATTTGGCACTCAGTGATATTCCCGTTAACTCTTAGACTGTGCATTGTCTTGTTTTGTTCTCTAATTATTTCCTGTGGGTAGGTCTTGTCTCAGCAGCCAGACTATAAATGCCAGCCCTTGTCCGGGGCCTTGCAGCGTTGGGGAGGGAGTTGCCAGTGAATTCATGCCTATTTGAATCAGGGAGAAAATCAGAGACCGCTTTGTGGGATGCGGGTCCGGACTGGGGATGTGCTAGCCTTCCTGAGGCTGTGCGCTCAGCTGGGCCAGGCTCAGGGAGCCTGGACACAGGACCTGCTTTCTTCAGGTTTCCCAGATCTCCCCTTGTGCCCCCCACACTGGGGACCCCCTGACCAGCCTGCACCCTAACCTGTTCTCTGGATCTCTGGTCCCTATCCTGTTCCTCCCCACTTTTCTCTACAGTGATAGAGTCTGGATGCCTGTTTCCTGCCTCTACAATCTAAATCCTTCCAAAGTCACCTCTGACCCCATCTTTCCCAGAAAGTGTCGCCTAATCCTCTAGCTGAGGTTTTCCTTTCCCTTCACTGAACCCCACTGGCATCTGTTTACATCTCTTTGATGTTCCCTTGCTCTTTTTAGTTACTATATTTGTTCATGAACTCCTTTTTTTTTGCATGAGCTTTTCTAACAACTGACCACAGACATAGTGGCTAAAAAGACAGGCACTTGTTAACTGACAGCCCTGGAGGTTGGAAGTCTAACACAAATCCCCTTCGGGCAAAAATCAAGGTGTCAGTAGATCTGCATTCTTCTTGAAGGCTCTGAGGGAATTGGTTTCCTCACCCTTCCCAGCATCTAGAAGTTTCCCACATTCCTTGGCTCCTGGCCTTCTCCCCCCATCTTCAAAGCCAGCAGGATCATGTTTCTTTGACCTTGCTTCCATGGCTCCATCTCTCTCCGACAGGGGCCCAAGGAAGTCACCCACTTCTGAGGATTCACGTGCTAGATGGGGCCCACTTGGATGACCAAGGATGCTCCTTCCGTCTCAAAGCCTTTAACTGTAATCTTGTTTGCAACCAGAATGCCCTTTTGCCATGTAACGTAACATAGCCGCAGCTTCCAGGGATGTAGCCGAGGACAGGTTTTGGGGAGGCGTTATTCTGTCTAACACATCCCCTATCGTGGAGAGTTCCTTGAGGTGGCTCCACAAATATTTTTCGAAATCCAAGGAACTGCCAGGCACTGTGCAAGGAGCTGGAAATGGTAGAGAGGGGGACATCATCTCTGCCTGTAAGAAGTGTAGATTCTGATGCAGAAGGTGGACATGAAACAACGATCCTGCAACGCGGCCAGCTCGCTGGTGAGAACGAGCTCAGGGAGTGGTCTGCAGGAGGGGTGGCGGCCCTTTGTGGAGTAAGTACTGACGGGGGCTGGTCGGGGAGATCTGACCAAGGGGCTGAGGAAGTGGCAGTGGAGTAGGTGCTGAAGACCGGTCCAGCTTCACCAGGTGGATCGCCAGGGGTCGTGGAGAAAGCTATTCCAGGGGAGAGCGTGCCCGCAGTATGCAGCCCAGGGCAGCGTGGTGTTTGGGGCAACAGCTCAGTTTTGGGTTGCTGCAGCGCTGGGTCTGGGGAGGAGGGGCCCGTGGTAGGGAGGGGAGTCTGGAGAGGCTGCTGGCAGCTGGATCACCGGAGGTCTTTTCTGCCAAGACGCTTGGGTCTCAAGTTGTAGGAGAGGAGGAGGACTTCAAGGGCTTTAAGGAGGACTGTATGTTAGAAAGGCGGGTGGAAGATCATAGGGGTGTAGTGACACATGAAGCAAGAGAGGAAGGAATTTCAAAAAGGACAGATGCATCAACCGTGTGAACATCAGGAGGCCAGGGAACCTGTGGAATGAGTCCCAGCAGGGAGTCTGACAGTGCGGCATTTCTGGGTCCTTAGTGGGGGTACTTTCCATGAAAGGCATGGGGCGGAGGCAGCCCTCTGTGGGCTGAGGGGTGATGGGCAGGTGAGGAAGAGCAGGTACATGGTGAAACCACCTGGGCCAGGACAGGGAGGAGACCTATGGGGTGGTAGTTAGAGATGACCCTGGCTCTGGGAAGATGTTGTCAGCCTGCTCTATATCTCTTTACCTCTGGACGTCACCTGTTGTCTCCTAGTACCTATCACAGTGCCAGACACATAGTAGATACTCAGTAATGGCGTGGAGAATGACAGAACACATCACATACGTCTCCTGGGAGAGGCTGAAGCCACATCACGGACTTGCTCACCAAGGATTCTTCACTGCCCAGGGGCCATTCTGGGAAGCTGTTGAAGTCATGAGCTGTTGCCAACCACGTGCTTTCCTGATGCTCAGAAGGCAGGCGGTCAGGGTGTCAACACCTCAGGTCACACCACATAACACAGAGCCTAATTTGACTTTCAGGCTGATGTCAACATTTCGTTACCTTGCTGAGAAGCCCAGCTCGAAGACTCCGTTGATTTACATTTGCCCGTGTTCAAATAATGCGTTCCAGATTAGAGTCCCTTAACGGCGACACTGAGGTAGATGCTGGCATTTCCTGGATGGAAAAAAAACCCTCCTCGTGTGCAGGAGGCTGTATGTGCTTTCAGGGCATTGGTACCTTAGGACAAGTTCCACCAGCTCACTAGGTAGGGCAATCCCATTGAAAACCAGAAGCCATGCATGAAGGGAGACTTATCCTTCATTACCATGAGATAGTGGCCTTGTGACGCAGATGGTCTAGTTCTGGGTTCCCCAGGTTCAGGGCGCCTCTTCTCAATAAAATAACTTCCCACATAAAGTTGGATGCCCATTCCTAGCCTACTGTGTGGAGTAACAGGACTCCCGCAGAACGAGGCATTGAGGCCCAAGACATTGGTCCTAGGGAGAGCCCACTGGTCTCAGTGGCTGGGATACCAGTGCAGTTCCAGGTGTGTGATGAGCCCCCCTGAGAAGGTGCTCCTGGTTCCCGTGCGACGGCTCCCCACCTGACCCTGGTGTGGATGTGGGTGACGGGAGGATGCAGGTTCTCTGGAGTCAGAAGCGCGCTGTCTCCCAGGCCTGCCTTTCTCTCCACCGTGCTAGCATCCCTGATCTCTGCCTTCTTTCTCCTCTCTCTCTTCTCATTGTCCTTACGGCCCTGTCCCCTGCTCTTCTTCCTGCCCTTTGGCACCAGTGGGATGACTAGCTTCTTTCTCTGTGACCCTGTTCTAGCTTTATTATTATTATTGTTATTGTTATTATTATTTGATGTCTGCCCCAATCCCTAAGCTGGGAATTTTCATGTCTTCTTGAACTCAATATCCTCAGTGTCCAGCACAGTGGTTGGAGCCACGCAGGTTTCTGAATAGATGAACAAATTTATCAATATTTCACTGCTATCCTTCCTTCAAGGGCCACTCACCTCGCTCTCTATTGCCTCTTGCTCAATTTCTTCCACACCAACAATCTCTTAAGTCTTAACCTTCATTCAACAAACATTTATTGAGCACCTATTATAGTACTTGGTGCAATGAGCAAATCTGACTAGAATCCTGTCCTCAAGAAATTTTCTGAATAGTTGAGAACATAGGTAGGTTTATGAGCAATGATGTGAGATCAATGCTATTACTGAGAAGTTAAAGAACAATAAAAGCCGTTTTAAATAATCTTTGAAGATTTATTTCAACGAAGGTTTTATCACTTGGGTGCTGGAATGAAATTTTAATGGACCTGAGTGTGAAACCCTGAATTTGCTGTTCTGTTGTATAAATTAAACATGTTTGGTTTTTTTTTTCTAATTTAGAAAATAATGTGTTCATTGTAGATATTCAGAAAAATACAAAAGTCTAAAGGAGAAATGAAATTATTAACCCATACTCAGAGATAACTACTGTTAACTTTTTGGTATATATCCTTTTAGCCTATTTATCATCTGTCTAAAACTATCTTTTATGTTTTAGTAAAACAAAACATAAAATGGGAATCCTTAAAGTTTTCATTCTTTTTTCCTTTTTTTATTATGAACACTTTATCATTAAATATTATAAAAAAAGATTATTAATGACTATATAATATAACTGTACCATGGTTAAAATGAAAACTATTCTTGTTGCTTTGTATTTAGGTGGTTTCTGATTTTAGTTAGTGGACATTCTTTGTATAACATCTTGTATTGTTTAACTGTTTTTGTGTTTTGTTTTGTTTTTTTCCTTTTGGGGTTTTCTTCCTTTGCCTATTGATTTTTAAAGGCCTCTTTATATAGTAAGGGCATCCGTCTTCTGACATATCCATTAAAAATATATTTCCAGCTCTGTCTTTTAAGTTTGCTTAGTATCAGATTGTTAAAGCCAAAAAAGACTTTCAATCTAACTCTGTCCTCTTAAAGACAAGGAAACTAGAGTCAGAATGTTTAGGTGACTCTCAGATGGCTCTCCAAGCTGTCAACATGCCTAGAATCTGGAACCCTGGGCCTCCCCAGTGTTCGGAACGCTCTGTGTTTCCTCCAGTCTACATTGTACATCGGTACCGACTGTCCTGTGCTTCCCAGTGGCTTCATTTGTGCTGGTTTTGCCTTCTAATAGGGAGGGCAGGGATCCTCCCTTAAACCCGTTCTCTGCCTTCCCGCCTGTGCTCAGTTCTCCCCACCTGCTTCCACATGACTCAGCACGCTGCTAAAAATCGAGCAGTGTCTTCAAAGAAACTCGCTGCTTAATCCATTGGTTTTTAAAGAGTGTCCAGTAATGATAATGCAAAGTATCTCCCTTGACGTGTACAACACATCCACGGAGGAGGTAAGGCTGATACAGGCAGACCTCAGAGAGAATAGGGGTTCGGTTGCCGACTGACGTGGTAGAGTGAGGATCGCAACAAAGTGAGCCACGATCTTTTTGCGGGTGGAGGGTTTTGTCTTCAATTTGTAGTGTACACATCTGTGAAGCGCAATATAGCAAAATGCAATAAAATGAGGTGTGCCTGTATTACCATCTCTTTGTGATAGATGAGGAAATGAAGAAAAAGAGCATTTCAGGACTTATTCGAGAACTCCCAGCAAGACCATGGCGGAACAGGACTTTTGGCCTCAAACCCTTAGTTCTTTCTCTGTGCTAAGCTTTCTCTCCCACAGGCTGGCTTCCTCCTGCGCTATCACCCCACACTGGGGCAAAAGACTGGCCGTTGTTTCTGAGGCCTGGATGGGTGGAAGGGGTGAAGCCAGAGCTCTGCTGGTCACCCCTTTTCATGCAGGGAGCCAGGATCACGGACTGATATTTTGAGGAACTTTTCAGATGGAAAAATCAGAAGCCCACGAGGAAGAGCCTATTCCATGGAAGTGGAGACGTTAAACTCAGCCCGGGTTTTTCTTTCTTTTTATTAAAAAAAAAAAATAATAATTAAAGTAAAATTCACGTAAAAGAAGATTAATCTCTTTAAAGTGACTAATTCTGTATCATTCTAGTAATTCACAATATTGTGCAATGACCGCTTCATCACCTCAATGTTAAACCTGGACGCAGGAAGCAGTCACCCCTCCTTCTTCCCGTCCCCAGCCCCTGGCAACCACCAATCTTTCTGTCTTTGTGGAGTGACCTGTTCCGGGTATGTCATGTCCAGGGAACCATCCACGTGACCTCCACGCCTTGTGGCTTTCACGTAGCACATTTTCAAGGACTGTCAGTGTCGTAGCACGAGGCAGTCCTTGGCTCCTTTCTTGGGCCCGTGTGACATTCCACGGTCTGCATATGCCAGTTTGTTGATCCGTTCCTCTGCTGATGGACATTTGCTTGTTTCCACGAAGCCTGGGATTGGAGGGCACGTGCTTCTGAGAGCCAGTCCCTCCAGCCCTAAAATCAACCCTGTGGAGACCTGACCTCAATCCCTGTTTGCAAATGCTTTTCTCAAGGAGCGAAGGAGGCTCTGAAAGCGGATGCCGCACGGGAACCCCCGGGGGCTCAGCGGAGAAGCAGCCTTGTGCGTGTGGTGCGGGGAGCTCCCCGTTGGGCAATATGCCCAGGGCCCCGGTGTGGCACGGTGGGCACCGTGGACGCCTTCTCGGTCCCCACAGACGGGGGAGAAGCCGCCCGTAATCATCTTGCTTCTCCACTTTGTTAAGAACTTCAATTAGCCCATGAGCTGGAGATGCTTCATCAGCCGCCTGGATCAGCAGCAAAATTAAGCCGTCACATTTATGAACTGCCCTGCGAGTTCTGGGAGGAACTCTGCATATTTTACGTTTAATAACTTGCCTCTCGTTTTTATTTATAATGTTAATAATGACTTGGGTGGTGGGGAGGTGCTCTGGGAGAACCAGGGAGAGAGAAAGAGGGACTTCAACACGGAGAGATGGCGGGACTTGTGACAAGCGATGACTCCTTTTGCCCTGTTCTTACCTGCGCCTACCAGGCCTCCCCTTCTCCCTGCCCCCACCCTTTACGGGTGGCTGGTCTTTTGGGGTCTTGCAGACTGCTCTTTCTCTGGGGGTGACTGACCAGCAGCGGGGCGCAGTCCTGCGTATGTTACTGTCTGCATGCCGTGACCCGGGGGTGGGGGCCGGGGTCGCTCCGGGGGATCTAGGAAGGCCAGTCCACAAAGTGGGGCTCTTCTTGCTCCTTTGCACCCTCAGGCCTGTCTCACTCCTGTGATTTGTCTGTAGCAGAAAGTGTGCTTTGCTGGGTGAGGGAAACAGGGTTTTTTTTGCACCAGAAATGTCTCACAGGGAGTCTGTGTTATGGGAGAGTCTCTTGGCATCTTTCAGAATGAGTATTTAGTGACTCCTCATTTTGGATCCTAAGGTGACCTGCCTGGGTGACCAGCTGGTGAGCCGTAGCCCTGGAGGGATACTGGGGGGACTCGGGTCTCCCACTTAGGTGGGAGAAAGGGGAAGCGAGCCTCGCAGGTCACCTGCCTGGACTCTGTCCCCAGCTCGGTCTCTGACTCTCCGTTGGACATTGGGGAAACTGCTGTGCTTCTCTGGGTCTCCGTTTGCTCTTCTGTAACAGGAATAACCAGGGTCTCCATCTCACAGGGTTGCTGGGTGACTGACTCAAGATCTTGTGGGTGGAAGTGCTTTGTAAACTGCAAATCACCATATGTATAATAATGATCGATTATTAGCCTTCCCCCGGGAAGCTCCCTCTGGCACGTGGCCTAGCTGGGGAGATTCTAGAGAAGGGGTTTTGGAGAAGGGCTTAGTGGGTGAGGATTTGAGGCTTGGCGTGCCTCCGGGTCACTCCACGCTCACCTCTGCCGAGGTAGGCAGCTCACAGGCAGCTGCGGACAATAGCTAATCGAATGGGCGTGACTGTGTTCCAGTGTTATCTGATTCACAAACACAAGCTGTGGCCAGATTTGTGCGGCAGGCCGTATGTGTTGACTCCTGTTCCAAAGCAGCGTGTTCCTAGGGCTAAAATCACGGATTTTGAGCATGCAGGCCCATCTGCAACACACCTAGTTGTACCACAGTCTGGTTGCTTCCCATTTTTTTTAGCCAGCAGATTTCCCCTACTGAGAATATAGTGTTAAAAGCTCCATTGCCCATGGCCTCCTGTGGGCACCTCCAAGGGGAACTGGCCAGTCTTGGTCTCTACAGATGCTTTGGATGCTGGGCTCAGCTTATGATAACTCAGGGAGATGAGGGACATAATCATATCCATCTCAGCTCTTGTCACCTGGGACAACTGAGGGAGTGTCACTGCACCAAAGATTTTGTGGCTGGAAAGACGATCCTGCTTTCTTCCATAGCTGGCTCTTCCCTGAATATTTTTACTGCCGTTGTCCTGGAAGATAAGGGTGGGACCAAGAGCAAGGAAGGAGAACCCCGAAAATGCTGGCTTGGGAGGTGACTGAATGGGGCAGGAGAGCAGCAGTTGACCTACCCCTTCCCAGGCTCTGAGCTCTGTGTCACCCAGCCACCAGCTCTAACCTTCTCCACTTCCTTATGGGCAGATTATGATGGTCATCTTACAGGTGGAGACCCAGAGAGGCCTGTGGGATGAGAGGCAGGGTCCAGATTGAGCCTGGTTCTGTCTGATTCCTGGGCTTGTCATCTTCCCACTGCACCCCACTTTCAGGCGGGTCTACAAAGCTCATCAGAAATATGTTCAGCTGCTCTATGCACCCCGCCCCCACTTCCTCCAGGGCAGACAGGTGACCAGGAGCTGTTGAGTTGGGAAAGGATGAACGAAACACCAGGAATCTGGGTCTGAGCTCTGCTCCTCAATTGCCACTTGACCTTGGGCGAGCACAGGCATTGGCCGGGCCTCTGTTTCCTCTCTGTGCACTGAGATTGTCTTCCCCACACTCTCCGGCTCTGCAATCCTCAGAGCCTTGCTGCAAATAGCCTGTGGTGGCTGATCCATTCTGCTTCTTCTCCCTGTCTGGCTGTTTGGCAGGAGGAAGGGAGGAGGAGGAGGCAGCAGGAGAAAGCAAGGTCAATCAATTCCAGCCAAGACTGAAGCCTAAGAGATAGGGCGTGGTGTGCTGAGAGGTGATGGCTGGCAAAAATCATTAGAAGCATCTTTCAACAATCTATATGCCGTTATCGATCTTGTTATAGATCATCTTCTTCCATTCCTTCCCCTACCGTTTTTTTTTTTTTTTCCTCTCCCCAAGATCTTCTGGATCAATACAGCAAGTGCATTGAGACTGTAGCAACACATTAAAAACCTTATAAAAGGTTATTTAGTTGCTAACAGTGCAGTGGTTTCTGCAAAGCCTGCCAAAAGGTTACAGCTTTTTGGGGATCATAAATTACAGACGACAGGAAAAAAGTAAGTGCGGTTTTCTTTATTGTCTCGATGATGGATGGACTCCTGAACAGGGCAGAAAATACATCATATCACCTTTAATGGGCGTGCATTTCTGCAGCCATAACTCACAATTTTAAAATAGAAAATGGTGAAATATGGCGTTGTATATTCCACTTGTGACATATTTATGAGTCCTTGCTTTCTTATAAATACAGTGATTGCTATTTCAAAGCACCATGTCAGGTATGAGCTGAGTACAAGCAGCTGGCGCGGCTGAAAAATTATAGCCAGAGTGGACGTTTTCAAAAACTCTCTCTCGCAGCAGTAAATTTACAGTGTTTGCACTAACTGTTATTAAAACCAAATCCATATCTTGGCAACAGGAATCCATTGCTCAGGAGCAGCTGGAGTGACAGTGTGCCCTGACAGCTGGGGTGAGCTCTGAACTTGGCTGCAGTGTAGGTGGCGTAGGAAGGTTGTGGGCCTGTGACGGAGGCCAGAGAGTGCGTTCTCCCGGGTCCGGAGCCCAGGCCGGGTCTCCGCCGGGCCAGCCTCTGTCTCCTGTCTGACCATGGCTAGCCAGGAATCCTTTCCTAACAGTTTTCTGTCCAGGCCTTTGAACCCCTCAGCCCCACTGCCTCTCCACCCGGTGAGTCATTCCCGTGTCTGCAGAAGGAAGCATCGGAGCTGAGCGCAGGGAGAGACCCTGTGAGGACGGAGGAAAGACAGAGGCCAGAGGCCAAGGTGCTGGCTTGTGTTATGGCCGTGAGAGGGTGGTGGTTAGGCTGTGGGTGCAAGGAAGACGGGACATCAAGGGTCAGATGGTCTAGGTCAAGCTTGTCCAAGCTGCGGTCTGCGGGCCTCATGCGGCCCAACACAGATTCAGAAACTTTCTTAAAACATTCAGAGATTTTCTTTGTCATGCATTTTTTCTAGCTCATCAGCTATCATTAGTGTTAGTGTATTTTACGTGTGGCCCAAGACCATTCCTCTTGTTCAAGTGTGGCCTAGGGAAGCCAAAAGGTTAGACACTCCTGATTGATGTGATGATAATAATTTTTAATTCAACCAAATTCTTCTGAGCCCCTGTTTTGAGCTAAGTATAAATTTAAGGGATGGAAATACACACACACACACACACACACACACACACACACACACACACACACACACACACACACACACACACACACACACACAAGGTAAGACATCATTTTTACTCTCAAACAGCTTACAGTCTACAGGCTGCCTGAATCTCAGCTCATAACATTACACTTTGCCTATTTTTGTATTTTATGTTTTCCAAATTCTTATCTTCTCTGATGTTTCATCTTGCTGTTTCAACAAGTAAAGAAAACACTTAGTAATGCAGATGAAACTTCAGGTATTATGTTGGATGAAAGGAGGAAGACACATAAGAATACATACTTTAGGATTCAACTCATATGGAGTTGAAAAACAGGCAAAACTGATCTCAGGGCAAAGAAGTCAGCACGGTGCTTACCGCTGGTCGGGGCCTAAGAGGGAAGGGGCTGAGGGAATCGAATCCTGATGATGACAGAAAATGGATGGCTCTAGATCTCTATTTGAAGGGCAGTTACACAGGGCATATATGTGAGTAAAACCCACAGCTCATTATAGTTATAGTGCATTTTGGGATGCCTGGATGGCTTAGTGGGTTGAGTGCTTGTTTGCAGCCCCGGGGTCTGAGGATCGAATCCTGGCCCCGGCCTGTGCGGGCCCATATCCTGAACTGGGGTGTGGTCCCAGTTTGGTTCTCACCGGGGCGAGCTCCATGTAGGAGACCCCTGGCCCAGTTCCTGTCCTGTGCAGCCCCACACCCACCTGTGGAATGAAACTCTGTAGAAAACCAATGACATGCAACTATGGAGACTGCTCTGGGCCCTCCCCCTTCTCTCTGTCTCCCTTTCTTTCTGTCCAAAACAATAAAAATAAATCAAGATTAGTGCACTTTGCTCACTTTATATTTGTTATCCCTCAGCTCGCCTTCCTTCCCTTCACCCACAGTCACACACCGGTGGCAGGCACCGGTAGCCTAGCTTTATAATAGATGGGGGAAACTAAGGCACAAACTTGCCCAAGGACACAAAGTTGGTTTCAGAGGAAGCTCCAAGTCTACTCTCAAAGCAACCCATTTTATTTCAATGATGTTCTCGATTTACAGGTGCCTTCTCAGATGCATCCTGCTCATCACATGGTGGCCTCTTGGTCTAACACAGCCGTTTCCACCCTCTTTCTGTCCTCTGCCACCCTCGTGAACACACCGTCACTGGGAACCTGGATATAAAAAGCAGAGAGCATCTGCTGTATGTGAAGGGGGTGTGTAGGGAGTGTCCTGCTTCTCCTGACACCACAGTGACCCTCCATCTCTACCGTGAACATCAGTCTCTGGGGAAGGAGGTTTGAAACTTGCTGGTCAGGTGACTTCCAACTCTGGTTTTGCAGGTTGTTGAGGTTCCAGTTAACGGAGAGTCTACGTACATTTATCCCGCATCTACCAAGCCCCATGGGTGCCGGTTAACTGAGAGCCTACTACTGTATCTTTACGAAAACCTAAAAAATAACAAGACAGAGAAGTCAATTCGTGCTAGGGAGTGAATATTTGTATCCCTCCTCCCTCTGTCCCCCCCCACCCCAATTCATATGTTGAAATCCTAGCCCTCAATGGGATAGTATTTAGAGGTCAGACTTTTGGGAGGTAATTAGAGTAAATGAGGTCATGAGGGTGGAGCCCCAAGGATGGGATTAGTGTCCTTGCAAGACAGTGGTCCCCAACCTTTTTGGCACCAAGCACCTGTGTCGTGGAAGACGTTTTTTTTTCCTGCAGACGAGGATGGGAGGGGATGTGTATGATACTCACATACAGATCACAATAGGGTTTGGGCTCCTGTGAGAATCTAATGCCCCACTGATCTGACAGGAGGCGGAGCTCAGGTGGTCATGCATGGAGGGATGGGAGCGGCCATAAATACAGATGAAGCTTCGTTTGCTTGCCTGCCTGCCGCTCACCTCTTGCCGTGCAGCCCAGTTCCTAACAGGCCAAGGACTGGGGGCTGGGGACTCACGTTGGAAGAGACCAGAGGTCTAGCTCTCTCTCTTTCTGCCATCTGAGGGCACAGCAAGAAGACGCTGTCTGTGAACCAGGAAGAGGGCTTTCACCAAACAGCGAAGCTCTAGGCACCCAGATCTCAGGGCCATGAGATATAAATGTGTGCTGTTTAAATCCACGGTAATTTGTTATAACAGCCTGAGTTGACTAAGACAATTAGATTATGTCACTGAGTCTCATTTTATAGAATTATTGGTTGTAATAACATTCGTGACATTCAGCAAAACAACCTTTCAGAACTGTTTTAAATTTTTAAATGTTTAATTCTATTTAGGCCATGAATCTTTCCAGAACAAAAAGCCACAGCTGAGAATGCTTTCTTTACCTCTTGTGAGGATGAAGAAAAGGCAGAATGTCAACTTTATCACCTGAATGTTTCAAAAGCAGGAAACACTCCAAAATTACATGCAACATCTATGATAAATGACCCAGATTCAGACATAGAAAAAGATGGAGCAAACAGACAGTGTTAGAGAAAAATGAGGCTCCCCTCAAAATATATTGCTTCTTACTTACCTGGGCTGAAAGTGACTGGTTTCTTCTGTGATACAGGTGGGCAGTGGAGGGGCTACGGGACATCCTTTAAGCTGGCACCGTTTCTACATCCTATGTCAGCCCTCCAAATTTCAATATGGGTTTAATGCAAATTTGTGATAGTAAAGTTTTAATATAAATTACGTAGAGACTTTGGCCTCCTCTTCAGATGAATTTTAGTATGATCATTCGGCATTGTGGTGGAATGTACCTCTGGATATAAATTAAAAATCTTTTCTCTCTCCAACCCCTAGTCTTTTCTTTGAGTCTAGTGTATTTTCGTTCAGACTTTTGAAATGTAGCTAAAAAATATTTGTATTTTTTCCCTTGCAACAATGGATTTGTACTTCCCAATATTTTTCTATTTATCACTCAGTAATCTAATACAAACATCTTTCCACAAGACTAGCACATATAGCTCTATTTTATGTTTTGTAATGGTTGCCTGTAGTCCAATATGGATGTGGTATTATTTATGTAACCAATCATTGGTAGTTAAAGAACATATAAGGAACTATTTCCAATTTTTATCCATTGTAAGAAATGCTGTAATAAACATATTTGTATAGTGTTTTGTAAGTGCTAATTATTTCCTTTATATATCTGTATGCATATATACACATAATTTTTGGTATGTCTTGGCATATTGTCTTCTAGAAATATTGTATCAATTAATATTGCCACCCACAGTGTTTGTATATAAGAAGCCTGTTTCCCTCACCAACACTGAGCATCATCTGCCTTTTGAATTTTTGCCAACGTGTTATATGAAAAATGGTCTCTTGATATTTTAATATGCATCTTTTATTATTAGTGAGGTTGAACCTCTTTCTATATGTTATTGCATTGATTACTTTTAATCACAGAGGAAATGACATCATCCTAAGTGAAGGAGAAAATGCTGGCATATGTGTGATATTCCAGCTTTAGATGGCTTTGGTAGATGCGATGTGTGATGGGTACTTTATATTTGTGACACTCTTTACAGTGGTCAAATCAGTCTTCCTTCCTAATTTCAATTAATCTTCACAGTCATCCTGTGGAGAATTTATTGTTATTATTAATGTTTTCAAATGTGAAAAGATGGGGCTTTGAGAGGTCAATTGATTGGCCTAAGGCCTCCCGGGTAAAAAATGTAGATCAGGGGTTTGAAGCTCGATTTTCTGCGTCCCAGTCGATCATCATTCCACTTTACTCCATTGTGTCTGCTACTAAAAAATTTTAATCCAGATGCTTGGGCTAATAGTTCCCAAATAGCAACAAAACAAAACAAAACAAAACCTAGACTCATTGAGCACAGCCCTGAAAATACATTATCTCATTGTATCTTCCTAACAGTTCTATGAACGAGGAGCAAGTACGATCCACACGTACAGGGGGGAGCTGACTGTGACCCCACAGGCAGGACTTAACCTTGGAAGGCTCAAAGGAGCTCATGCTTTGGACACTATGCCACACAGCTCCTCATGCCAGCTAGCCCCACAGCTGAGGAAATAACCTACCTGTGGAAGCTAATGGGCCACCACCCTGCAGGGCATTGCAGGAGACTGTGACATTAATGCAAGGGGACAAACAAAACCAGGCGGAGAAGAAAGGATGGTAGGCATCGCGATTTCTCAGTAAGGACACTACTCACGTTCTGGGTAGGACAATTCTTGGCCTGGGCTTCGCATCCCTTGTGTGTGCTCCCTAAAGACCCGTAGAATCTCCCAGGGACTGTGACAATCCAAAACCCACATGGCCTGTGAGGAGGGTGCTACTGCCCTGGTGGAGAACCACTCGGCCAATGGACTGTTGTAGATTATGGTACATGTTGACCTCTGTGTCTAGCATGATTCTGCAGTTGAGGCCAACCCTGCAGGGCTCCGGTTTGCAGAGTGCTCTGCATGGTGGTATTTCTGGGCCTTCTTTTGAGGCCGATCCTCAGTGACCCTGGAGCTCCTCATGAAGCCTCTGTCTGCAGACAGTCAATAAATGTCAATATTTGATCTTGACAGATGTCTGGGCGTCTGCCATTCTGTGTTGGACATTAGCCTGTGGCAACCGCTTTTGCAGGCCCAGATTTTTCTTCCTTTTGATTTACAGAGGCGGCAGCAGGCAGGGGCATCACCAGCCCCTGCCCATGCTGCCACAGGGAAGGGCTTTCAAAGACTTGGAACCAAAGCTCTGTGGGTTGGCTCCTTTGAACATCAGCCTGGCCCAGTCTTCCTGGCCGTGGGAGCAGGGCCGCTGGCTCAGTGGGGCCCGTTCAGCCAAGCCCGCGGCGTGCCCAGAGCTGCTGTCTGAGCTCATGTGACATTCAGGAAGAATGGGGACCTCTGGGGCGCAATCAGCAGAATTTCAGGAAACTCGGGGAGGAAAAGGCAATGAGTGGCTACTTGGGGGTTTGGCCCCAGGCCTGCAAGTGCTCTTGCTAGCCAGCCATGCCCACCAAAGTGGCTCTGTGGGCATCCCTTTTAAAGTAGTGATGGCGGCTCAGCAGTATTGAAACCATTGCTTGTCTCCAGTCTGCCCAGAGAAGAGAGTTTGTTATGGGCCGTCAGACCATGTGGGCAGAGAAAGGTAATTCTGAAAACAGGAAGTTCTTTATGGCAGCTCCACTGCTAACACAAGGGTGTATGTTCTGAGCTCTCCTTCCTCATTTGTGTAAACAGCAGTCTCTTTCACCATCGTTGTTCAGGGCCAGACTGTGAACAAGAATGCTCCCTGTTAAAAAGCAATTGATTTTTAAATTGATCCATAACACTATATGTTATAAATACTGGGTAGGCCTCCCTCGGCCCATGGCAGGCTTCTGCTCCAGGGGGGTGATGGTAACAGGAGCTTAGGGGGGTCTCTTAATAGGCTCCTGCTGCCGGGAGAAATCTGGGCAGAGAATGTTCTAGTCTGAGGCTCTTTTTAATGAGTGCCTCTGTGGGAAGCATGCGGCAGGGATCTGATGGGCTCTGGGGAGAAAGAGGTGATGATACACGGGACCTTTCCATTCCCTTCCTGACAGGCCTTTATCCTCGACCTGCTGGTTGTGTGTGTCTACTGCCTAGCCTCTGGGACAGGCCTCCTGATTGATCTGCCTGGTGGCTTTGCAGCAGTCAGCTCAGGAACCGAGTGGGTCCTTTGGTCACTGCAGATATTGGTGCTCAGAGGGCTGCATTTCAGCTCTGGTGAGAAATCACAAAGGATGTGAGGGCTGCATCCTCTATGCTGCTTTCACGCATCCTCCATGAACTTGGTAACTCTCTTCATGCAGACTTGGGCTGCAATCAAACTGGCTAAGCCTTCTGCAGTGGTTAAGCCTTGCAGACTTAGAGGACTGACTGATGGATACTCTGTGCAATGAGTTACGCACACAAGGGCATCTCTGTAAAAGTCCACAGACATTCAGCATGGAACCGGCCAGGCTCTTGGGCTAATATGAGTGTATCAGTTAGTTGGGATTCTCAGAACCCTATTGATCTTTGGCTCCAAAGCATCTTGACAAGTAGTGTAGACAAATTTCAGCTGTCCCCTTAGAATTGGGTGCAGGTTAGAGAGTGGTGGAGTGGAAAGAGCTTGGAATTTGGACTCAACCCACTTGATACCAAGAATAACTGGAGGCCACCACTTACTAACTCTGTAAATGGCCTGTGTTTTGGTTTCCTTGTTTCAAAAACGGGGATAATAACACTATCTTACCTGAAATGATTGCTGGGAGAATCAGCTGAGGAATGTGAGAAGGCTTTGGCACCTGCAAAATGCTTTCCAAGTGTTGTCTTTATTAGTCTCTGCTCTTAGAAGGTGAACTTTAAAGTCTCTTCGAACTGCGATGAGTTCTGTGACGTTAAACTCTTCCTGGGACAAAGCTCTCGAGTTGTCCTTCCCACGAGACACCCACAATCTCAAGAGATGCATAAAATCCAGGTGCAGCCCAGTGAGTTGACTCTCTGTCCTTTCTTAATTTTACAGTTTTCTCTAATTTTTTTCTTTATTTTTGTTCTAAGTTGAACCAAATAAAGCCTTAAAGCAACAATGGGCCTGGGAAGAGCAAGACGGCATCCCTGCCAAAGCTGCAATATCAGACATGAGGTCAGCAGCATAGCAGCTGTCTAAGGAGGCTGGTGGAGGGGGCTCCTTGGTTTGGTGCCTTCTTGATGAGGTGTTTCTGCAGGAATGACTTATATATGCAAGGAAAAAAACATTGAGTGTTGAGTTTGGCTAATGCCCACTATAGAGCTGTCATGACATCAAGGTTAGTTCATGGCTCAGAAAAAAGTCTTGAATATCAATTGTTTCTTCTTTCTGTGAATTGGAGGCATATTAGATCAGACTTGCCAGGAGTGGGGGTTGTGGTAGAGGCTTTGATATATAGACGGAAATATCTGAATATGGTAGAAAGTGTTCTGGCCTTGCAGTCTTAAAACATAGGTTGACTTGGCCCACCACTATCTGTGCGACTTTGGGGAAATCACTTAACCTCTCTGTTCTATAGGATGGAGACTATATATATGTGTGTGTGTGTGTGTGTGTGTGTGTGTGTATATATATATGTATATATATATATATATATATATATAATATACGTATATACAATGTTTGGGGGATAGTTACATATATCACGTATAGTAATTACCTTTGTAAAAAATGAATATTTAAAAATTGATGTGTAATATTCATGAAAAAACTGCCCAAATCATAGGGTACAGCTTGATGAACTATCTCAAAGTGAACCCATTCATGTAACCACCATGCAGAAGAACTAGAACATTACCAGGACCCCAGAATCCCTTCTCTGCCCTCTCCTTGTCCCTCCCTAGCCTCCCTCAAACTGAGCACAGATCTACTCCGAAAATCAGAGATTAGTTTTGCCTGTTTTTGATCTATTTATATAAATGAAATTATACAATGTGTACTTTTTTGTGCTTGGCTTGTTTTGCTTGTGAGATTCACCCACGTTGTTGTAGGTAGTGGTAGTTTATTGATGTGCGTTGCTGCATAATATGCCAAGGTATGATTATACCCCAATGTACCCATCCTATGTTGATGGAGATTCCGGTTATTTCTAGTTTGGGGCACTTTCCCGTAATGCATTCACGTTTGGCATATACATAAGGGTGGAACTGCTGAGCCCTATGGTATGTACGTGGCTCAGCTTTAATAGAAATAGCCAGGAATATCAATTTCTACTCCCACTCAGAGAGTGTGAGAATGTGTTTCCCCCAATTTCCCCCCAACTTGCTATTGGCAGTCCTTTTTCATCTTGCCATTCTGCTGAGGTCAAACGATACTATGTTTTGTTTTTTATTTGTATTTCCTTAGTGGCTACTGAGGTTTGGCACATTTTTATATATTTATAAGCCCTTTAAATATCCTCTTTTATGAAGTGCTTGTTTAAGTCTTTGGTCATTTTTCTACTTGCATCTTCTTTTTTTTTTTTTTAATTTATAGGCTTTCGTACCATATTTTAATTGCATTATATTGTTGGATGTCTTTATTGCACATATCTTCTTTTACTTTGTGACTTGCCTTTTCATTTGTTTTAATGATATCTTATCATAAATAGAAGTTTCCAATTTTAACACAGTTTAACATATCAATATTTCCCCTTATTGTTAGTACCTTTTTTTTGGTGTTGTATTATGAAATATTTGGGGTGTCTGACCCAGTGGTGTTCTGTTATACCCATTACCTTCTGCTGATCAAAAATATGATGAATGCTTAAATTAAAAAAAAAATAATTACAGTAAAAGACACATTGCCATTATACCCCTTCAAAATACTCCTCCTTGCTTTGAACACATTTATCTCACCATTCTTCCCACTGTCTGAAGCTGTTTTGGAAGTCCTCTTTAGTGAGTATCTTTAGTTGTACTGTTGTGGTTCCCTCAATATCCTGACTCCATTCAAAACATGTCTCTTTCATGGTCATTTTGACTTTGGAGCAGAGCCAGAAGTCACACGCTGCCAGATGCAGTGAATAAGGTGCATGAGAACAAGTGGTAATGTTTTTATTTTTATTTGACAGAAATTGCTGTACCAGAAGTGATGTGTGACCCGAATCTATTCAGGATATTGAAGCAACCATGATAGCAAAACTAAAGTCACTCACAGAAGAGGACTTCCAGAACTGCTTCAGGAAGTGGCAAGAACGATGGGACAAGTGTTTCTGAAGCGAGGGAGGGCACTTTGAGGGGGATCAATGTAAATATATATATATATATATATATATATATACATTTTTATTAATATATATATACCGGTATATATTTTAAATATATATATATATATATATATTTTAAATTTAAGTATTCACACCTTGTATGCCAGGTCCTGGGTAATTTGGAGAACCTACTGGAAGCTCAAGGCTCTTGACTAGAATCAGGGACTCAGTGAAGAGAACACAAGGCTTACAAGTTTCTAGGAACCATGTCGTTTGTTTACCTGACTGTGGGAGAGATAGCATTAGTTGGCACTTTCCTGAGGACTGTGTTTCTAGAAACTTTGTGGAAACAAAATCTCTGACTTAGTTTATAATCCATCACTCAGGAATTAGACACAGGGGCTGTTTGTTGGCCTGAACTCCATTTCAGGGAGTCTTGTGGCCCTGCTGAGTGAGCAGGGCCCGTGTGACTGCATCTCCTGTCACAGTTGATTGGCCCAGGTGTTGACATGGAGTAGCCAGGGTTGGCCTGACCGTGGGTTGGCCAGAGAACAATCAATGGTATGTGTGGATGGGGACAAAATTTTCTCCTAAGCCAATAAGAGTCCCTTTTGGGGGGAATTCTGAACCAGGAACCAGAAGCATGTTGCAGGCTGGTGTTGGGCACATGTGCTGAAAGACCATGTAGTGTTGGGCAAAGGGAGCCATTTTGGGACAATGTACTTGCTGAATGTATAAGGGACTGAGACTCAGAGAAACCAGTTAGGAGTGAGAGGGGGAGGTAGAGGGGGCCCAGAGAAGAGCAGAGAATTGTGTGAGTAAATAGAGAGAGAGAGAGCAAGTCCCTGTTCTCTGCACTTCGTGAGGCCCGATTCGATATTTCCTGGTTTCCCTTGGGCCCTGTGGGTATCCTTGCAATAATATCTTGTATTCAAGCTCATTTGAGTGGGTTTCTGATCCTTGCCATCAAGAGTTTGGACTGAGACCGTCTACCTCAAAGGTAAGAATAAAAAGAAAAGATTTGTGGGTTGCATTTTGTTCAATAAACTTTATAGAATTCTAGTTAAAAAACACGATTCTCCTACAATTTAGATCTCCTATCTCATTGACTAGATGTATGTCTGTGAGAGTAATAGTGCTGCTCTGTATCCATTAAGATATCAATCCTGGTCATGTGTGCAAAGAGGCAGCATGACGGCAGCTTTCCGATCTTCAGCCTGCAGTTCTAGCACCACCTTCACGTGAAGCCAGGGAGCGGGCCGAGGCACCGGCGGCCTGTGGGCTGCGGATTCCTCACCTCTGGTCTAGAGCAGCTCGCTTCACGGTGCTTCACAGTGCTTCAAAGGTTGCTGGGGTTAAGAAGTGGTTGCAACCTAAAGGGCCCAGAGTAGGAGAGCAGTTAAATAAATTAGTGGTCCTCCAATGAGGGAGTATTTCTGGAGTCATCATAGATCATGTCATTATAGAGGTTTTTAATGACATGGGAAATTAATTGTATAATAACATGTAGCACTAACTGGAAAACAGATGTAAATGGTTTATACAGATTGACCTCAACTATGTGAAAATAAACATGTGAAAACTGTTAATAGTCACATATAGTAGTTACATATATATGTGCCTTGCTGTATTTTTTGTTTTTACATTTTATTTATTTATTTTGACATTCAAAATTATTTTATATTAATTTCAGGTGTACAGCACAGTGGTTAGACATTTATATAATTTAAGAAATGATCCCCCTGATTAGTCTACCCAGCACTATACGGTTATTATTATATTATTGACTATATTCTCTATGCTTTATTTGACATCCCCCTGACTATTTTGTAACTACCAATTTGTAATTACTTCTTAATACCTTTACCTTTCTCACCCTGTCCCAGCACCCCTCACCTATCACCCCAATAAATATAATACTCATCCGACACCACACATAGTTATTACAACATTATTGATTACATTCCTTATGCCATGACTACTTTGTAATTAGCAATTTGTACTTCTTAATTTATTCCCCTTTTACACTCACTCCCAACCCTCTTTCCATCTGGCAGTCATCAAAATGTTCTCTATATCTGTGAGTTCATTTATGTTTTGTTTATTTTGTTCCTTAGATTCCACATATAAGTGAAGTCATGTTGCATTTATTTTCCTCTGACACTCCACTCAGCACAACAACCTTCAGGTCCATTTATGCTGCTGTGGATGGCAAGAGCCCGTTCTCATCCATGGCCAAGTAATACTCCATTGGATACAAGGGCTGTCCTGAAAATATCCAGCCATTGCCAACATAATGAGAATGGCTACATGGCTACTTTCCGGACAGTACCTCATATATGCACCACCTACTTTTTATCCATTCATCCATCTACAGACACCCAAGCTGCCTCCACATCTTGGCCATTGCAAACAATGCTGCAATGAACATACGGATCTATAATTCCCTTGAAGTGGTGTTTTGGGTTTCTGTGGATAACTACCAAGAAGTGAGATTATTGGATCCTTTTTTGTCTCACGTTACTGCCTTTGTTTTAAAGTCTATTTGGTATAAGTATTGCTACTCCAGCTTTCTTTTTCTTGGGGGGAGGGGTTCCATTTTTGTTTCCAGTATATGTGTCTTTCAATATGAAGTGAGTCTCTTGTAGGCAGCATATGTAAGGGTCTTGTTTTCTTATCTATTCAGCCACCCTACCTTGATTGTAGCATTTAGTCCATTTACATTTAAAGTGATTGTTGATAGATATGTAGCTATTGCTGTTTTATTATTCATATTTTTTATTTTATATTTATTTGAGTCTTAAAAGAAGTCCCTCTAATATTCCTTGTGATACTATTCAGCTAAACTTCAGGTGATTCTCAGTTGGAATTGATGTGGTCCTGAGAGGAGGTGAGCATGGTATTTACCTATTCTGCCATCTTGACTGGAAATCGCCTCTCTGCATTTTCTATGATTGTTTTTATAACCAGAAAAAAATGTTTAAAATTACAATGCAAATGAATAAGCTGTTTACTGAGATTTTTGAAGTGTGACATGAGTCTGTTATGGAACTTTCCTCAAACATCTATTCTTGGTCCTCAAAGAATTTCTCCAGATTTTGAAAGAGGCCGAGACTCCAGCTCTGTGACGATAAGGCCCAGCTGGGATCTGGTTTATGAAAAAGGTGGGAGAAGTGAGTGGCTCTGAGATCTAATAGAGGTAGCTTGTCTCTGGTTACCCTGGCCAGGGAGGGCGTTTTTGAAGTTTTTGTCCAAAAAGGGCCTGGCTTAGGTTTAAGTGGGACATGGGCAGGGTAGGGACGACAGGGACAGAGGCAGCAAGAGCTGGTGGGGACTTCAGAAACCAGTGAGGTGGACACCACCACGTTATAGATAAAGACAACTATGACCTTGGCTCGAGAGCCTCCTCCTAGGTGTGCACACAGGTCAGAGATACTGGGTGCTAAACAGTTGACATTTTATCTAACTTTCTCAACAGCATCGCGAGGCAGGTTTTATGATCTCCATTTTGCCAATGAGAAAACTAACCAACTCCAATCCAGAGCAAGGAACCTGGCTTGGAGGGTAAAGTGCTATTCACTGGTAGCTGACGGTAGATCCAGGACTCAGAACCATCTCTCTTTATTTTATTTTTATTTTTACTTGTGGTGATGATAACCAGATAATTATCATGCTTGGGGTCTCTACTATGTGCCAGACATGGTGCCGAATGCTGTCCCTGCTTAGTCCCCTTGCATGTTGTCCTTTAATGCTGTGTCACATGTAGCACCTCTTACCTGTGTGCACACCTTGCACTCTGGGCCAGGAAACTGGATCTCCCACTTTCTTTGCTCCTTACCCCACCCACCCATGGAGCTGTGTCCATACCATGTGCAAAGACAAGTTCCTAGGCCTTGTGTTGGCACTGTTTTTTTTTCCTTGCACACATGTAAAGACCTTTGAGTCGGCAGCTCAGTTTTTATAAGGTTGCTACTTCCTGCCCTTGCTTTATTACATCTGTTCTTTGGGGCATGGTGTTATAAATTGGGTATGTGATGATGTGTAATCACTAACTGAAAAGCCAATACGTTTCCACTGTACCAGCAGCAAGACAAATAAAAGGCAAAATGAAAGGCTTGTGCTCTTTTGACAAAGGGAAAAGCACACAGCACACATATTAAGGAAAGAAAAAATCAGACCGCAAATGGAAAATGTTGTTGTCTTAGGGGAATGGTTTTCTTGGGGCCATCTGGCTTGGGTTTGTCTCCTAGGAGTGGGGTGCTTGGAGGCCGGGAGGTGAGGAGGATGGGGAGGGGGGTAGCTTTTAGTCCTCTTGGGCACCACATTATTACTAGGCTTTGTAATCCTCAGGCTATTGCCCCAGGCGCTATGAGAGGATTCGGGCAGCCTTTGAAATGGGACAAATTGGTCTGTTGTCGAGGATCCGGAACAGAGAGACTGTTGGAGAGAGAGAAACAGGAAGAGAGAGAGAAGCAGACATGTTGCGTTTTTGCGGGTGTATATAGTGGGTGTGAGAAGTTCAGTAAACTGTCCTGCTGATACTGACTCGTCTAATTAGGGCTTAATACGTGATGACGCTGTGTTGTGATTTGCTGCTTCCACACAGTAGGGATTGAACAGGATGAGGGAGTGTGTGTGGAGTATGGCATAAGAGCTTTTAGGGAAGAAGCTCTCCTGTGCATTCATATTCAGTAAATATGAGTATTCATTCACATTCACCTCTGAGACCTTGCAGAAATGTAGTCTGTGGGGTCACGGAGGTTTGTTTTGCTTTGCTTTCTTCTTCTTGAAAGCCCTGAGGAACATGCAATCGAAATAGGGCTTGGGGGGATAGTTTTTTGAAACTGATTAAAGCAAAAGATAATAAGGATAATATATATTGTTAGTCTATAAAAGATTTTGCTGGAAAAAAATCAAAGAGAAAAAAATCTTTAGGTTTGGTAATTAATTATGTTCTTGAAGTAAAGATGAATGTGAAGAGAGAGAGCCAAGGGTCTCTGCTTCGGAATGGGGGCTTAAGTATGTGAGCAGCCTAGAAATTTGGACTTCAGTACTGCCTCCAACACACTGATGTCATAATAATAGTGATAATAATAAAGTCACAATACGATTATAAATTGCATTTATTGATTGCCTAGATACAGGGCTGACCAAAGGTGAGAACCCAGTGCGAATGACCAGGGCTCAGCGGGCTGCAGGGACCTGGGGCTGTCTTACACATCGATACATATCTACCTTCTCTGGGGTGGGGGTGGGGGTGGGGGGCAATATTTTCTTTTCTGGGGACAAACCAGGTCTCAGCAATTTAGTTTTCACCATTCTGTCCTAATTGATCTCACTTGGTTTTCCTAAGAATTCTATGAGAGAGACAGGAAAGGCGTTCCTGCCATTCCCGAATTCTGTACGGGGGAAACCGAGACTCAAAGCCTGCTGGCTGGCTCATCCAGTGGCAGAGCCAGGACCTGACCAAGGCCTTCCAAGGTCAGCTTCAGTCTTCTCTGGGCCACTTGGGAGAGGCTGCCAAGAAGATGAGACCACCCAACCCACAGGACCAGCGTATTCCAGGGCATCTGCGTGTGTCCAATAGTGCCGCCCAATTTCAGTTGTGGAACATGTGGGCTTTGACCACGTTGGCACCCAGGGGACTTCAGATGTGACAGTGTGGGGCTCCTGATGGATTGGTGAGCAAGTCTGGCTCCTGTGAGGCCGACCTACCCATGTGGCAGAATAAGAGAAACAATCTTCGTTCACCATCATTGTTGGATTCTTGCACAGGGTACAAGCCTAACACTTCCCTTTGGGAGGCTCTTTCTCAACTGGAGAGCATTTTCTGAGGTGAGGGTGCTGGTTTCTGAAGTTGTTTTGACATAGACATGCAGTTGATTTCATTAAAACCACACAATTTATTATTTTTTAAAGATTAATTTTATTGTTTTGAGAGAGAGAGGGGCAGGGGGGAGGGCCCAGAGCAGTCTCCATAGTTTTACATCATTAGTTGTGACATAGTTGCATTCCACACAGGTGGATGTGGGCTGCATGGGAAGGGGACTGAACTGGGGGCCTCCTTCTTGGGGGGCGAGAAACTTCCCCACCAAGCCATCCTGGCAATTACTAGCTGTGCCACAGTTCAGCTTATGGGTTTGCACAGGCCAGGGCTGGGAATCAAACCCCGGACCTTGAGGTTGCAAGGCAAGTGCTCAACCTGCTGAGCTATCCCTGCATAAACACAAACAATTAACATAAACATAAACAATTTATGCTTAATATGCTATTTTTATTGTCTGTTTCTACTGCCCACTCCGCAGTCTGAATGTCAGATCTGTGAAGGCAGGATTAAAAACAAAAATTATTATTATTTTTTTTTACTTACAATCCTAAGTACTCAGAGCAGTGCCTGATATTTGTAAGTGCTCAATCATTATTTTTCTGTTTTAATGACTGGGTGAGAAAATTAAGAGAAAATAGCAGAGGTTGATGATCTTAAATAATAGGTTTATGTCCAATGAAGATAAAAGGATACCACTGCTTGATGTCCAATTGGTAGTTCAAATAGAGAAAAGAAATGAGAGAACTGAGTTGACCCATGGACCAAGGTGCTCTATGCACACAGAACCCAAAGGTACCTACACCCCCTCGAGAGGGTATATTGCTCAGATCCTGCCCGTAAAAAAAAAAAAAATTAATTCTTTAGCAGTGATTAAATAGGAAAGACCAGTTTTCTGTTAATTTTTTTCAAGGTTGAATTTTGGAGTGAATTATTGAATTGCCTGGTCCATAAAAATAAATAAATCAGTACTTTAAGAGTGAAATTCGTTGTTAAAAGGCCAAAGGCCAAATAATGACATAATAAAGATGACGGATGAAATCAGCAGTTTGCAAACTATGGCCTTGGGGCCAAATCCTGCCCTGTACCTGTTTTCGTAAATAAAGTTTTATTGGAACACAGCCAGGCCCACGCATTTACCATTGTCTGTGGCTGATTTCATGGTACAATGATAGAGTTGAGTTGTGTGTGACAGAGGCCGTATGGTCTGCTGAGCCTAATTTATTTACAATCTGAACTTTTATAGAAAATGTTTGCCGACCTCTGGATGAAATGATGGTCTGTCATGTTAAAGTCCAGTGGAGGTTACAGTGGAGTGAAAGCTAAAACAATGACATCTCTTTGCTGGTAATCCCAACATTAGATACTTAGCTTCGCAAAGCATCATTATCCATCATAGAAAATTCGTGTTGTTAATTTAAATTGTATTGGTTTGATAGTTTTAATTGTAGTTCTTCAATAAATTTGTGTTAATTTTATACCTGCATAAGAACTAGAAGCATATACCTAGGTTAATATTTGCATGTATTAATGTTATATAATAACTTAAATCAACCCATTGGGGATTGGTGATATTTTTTTTCCCTTTGAATGTGTTCTCATCCATTACAACTTAAACTTGAAAATTATTGGTTTAAAGGCATGTGGTTGGAGCTTATATCTAGGTTTTGCTAAGTTATACTATGGTCACTGTTAATTGTCCTCTAAATTTGGGCAGGAGAACAATATTGCTCAAATTTCTCTCCTTTTTAGTTTGATTCATTAAGTGTTTGATTTACAACTTGGAGATTTCAAGAGAGAAGAAACTTAATGGGAGATAATTACTTGAGTCCCGCTTTTTCATCCTTTTACAATTTTGGGATGTCTGGATTCTGGTCACTATACCATTTACTCCTCGGCTTTGACAACGTGGGTAGAGTTGTCATCTGGGTGGCTTTCAACATATGAGCTCTGCCCAGAGCCAGGCTCCTTGAGCCCAGTGGGCCTGTATTTGGGAGGTTTGAGGACCAAAAGGCCTTTCCTGTTGCTTGTTCTTGGGAGTAGGACTGATTGCAAATCCCTAGAGCTTGAATTTGACAAGCATGCAGTATCTGATATAAACGTGCGTGTTGCTTACAGACTCTCTGCATGTTACAGGATCATAATATTTTAGAACCAGAGGAATGATTCAAGTTCAAAGAAGTCAGTGCTGTTGCCCAAGGCTCAAAGTAAGAGGCAGAATTGGGAGTGTATGAGTTGCATTAAGGAAACAAAAGGCAAAAATATCAAAAAACAAAACAAGCCAGAGGTGGGGGGCGGGGGGGGGGGAGACCCTCGATGAAAGAAAACAGCTAAAGTTATCTTAGCTCTGAAGTGAGAAGTGTGAAAGTACCCAGCGCTACAGAGCTAAAGATTTTGTTTACAACATGAACTCTGAAACGTCACCTATTTTTATTTTTAGCAGCTCTCTTTGATTTCGTCCTGAGTTGATTTTTATGGCTTATTTTATGGAACATGTTCTATCTACTCTTTGTTCTCTGAGCCTTACAGCAGCCTTTGATGGTGAGCAATATAATTCTGACTTTCAGTTGGTGGAATTCAAATATTCCTGTAAGGGTACAAGGCCCTATGCCTCCTTGGCCCCCACTCTGAAAACAAGCTCAGCCTCGGTGCAGCCTGACTGAGCTCGGCGCTGGGGTGAGCTTTTGAAAACAAGTCTGATCATGTCCCTTCTGCTTCGTCATTGCCATGTCTGTTCATGGCTTCATGATGGAGAGAAGCCCCTTAATGTGTGGGTTCAGCCCTGCTACCTCTCTGTCTCCCCCCGATAGTGGCGTCCCTTCCCTCCCCTTCCCTTCCACGCCAGCCCCGCCAGCTGCCTCCAGGTCCTGGATCCCACTGTGTAGTCATCCTTCTGCCTGGTGACACCATCTCACCCTTGAACTCTCAGTTCAGCTTTCCCTTCCTGAGAGGAACCTCCGCTGCCCTGCCTGACCCAGGTCACTCCCCCTTAACGTGGGTCAGCACCGTGACTGTCCCCTGAAGCATTGAATCCTGGTTGCAATTTTTCATTCATTTGCATCAAGTCCTACTCTTGAGGGTAAGCTCTGTGAGGTGGAAATAGCATCTTGTTCTCTATTGTATCCCCCACCCAGTGCCTGGCACCTTGTAGATGCTCAATAAATACTTGCTGACCCCTGAATGAATGAAGGAGTGAACAAATGAATAAAGTTCGGGCCCAGGGTTGGAGGAAAAGTCTTAGCAGTACAATTGCCGGCCGAGGATGTTGGGACCAGGAATCTAGTTTGGAATTGCTGACCTTGATTTACATCTTTGGGTAAGGTGGCCCCTCTGAGCCTCAATGAATTTGTCCGAGAAGCGGACGAGGTAATGACACCTGGCACACAGGTAATTGTGAAGATGAAAGAGGCAGCCAATGAAAACACCAGGTCTTTTTTCCCTTCCTGCAGATGCAGACACATTCACAGGGAATGAGGCTCTTTTTTGTTTCAGAGAGGAGCTTGGTCATCTTCAGACCCGCAGCACCCCTGGGCTTAGCTGGTGATTTGGAAGCTCAAATCACAGCTAAGCGGGACCCATGGGGCAGGGCCAGGCCCCTGTCTGGCTCCCAGAGGCGGGCTTTGTGTGCCAGGGCGCAGAGAGCAGCCAGGGTTGTGTGTGTGGGGATCTTGCAAGGAAATGAGCTAGGCCTGGGAGGGCAAGAGTTACGCGGCAGCCACTGAAGATGTGCCCATCCAGGGGTGTACCCATTCATCATGGTGAGTGTCATCGGGAAGTCAATTCTCTGTGTACTTTTGGGAATTACAACTATCATTTTGGGGTGATTTATTTGGTGTATAACACGAACATGGCCATTTATTTCATCATTCTGAAAGTTCATCTAAAATTGCTTTGAGTTTCTGGTTTTCAGGAGCGACTTGTCCAATTGTTATTGTCTTGCCTGTGAAATATGGATCAAGGGATACACTGCTGCCAGCCTGGTTTCTTCCCTGGTGACCTGCTTTAGGTGGCAGGGGAAGTTGTATTGTTTGATTTCCCTTCTCCTCTCGTTGCCCTCCCCATACTGAATCCATCTTCAGACCAATAGATGGTTGAACCCTGGGGACTTTCCTCCCAGGCCACCCTTGGAAACTTCTCTCTCCTGCAAAGAAGGAAGATGCTTTCTGAGATGTTCTGGGCTTTCCACCCACTCCTGCAGCCTTCACTGGGGGCTCATCTCACCCCAGTGACAGTTCTGATCCTGGCTCATAAGCCCATTTCTACCCGGGCACGGTGGTCAGATTACCCTTGGGGTCCTGGGTCAACATGGACTTGTTTGAGCGTTATCCCAACCACTTACCTGGCTGTGTGACTTCGGGCAATACCCTCAATTCCGCTGAGTTTTCTCATCGGTAAAATAGAGATGGTAATAAGGTGAAGATTACATGAACCAATAACCTTCGCATGTATCGCTTAGCCAGGAGGTAATAAATACGGCCTGTCGCCATTATGGTCACCCTTGGTTTCTGCTTAGAGCTAAGCTGTGTGACTGGGGTCTCACTTTGCCCCAATTGGAAAGTGGCCCCATGAGGTGAGCTGGAGGCCTGTGAGACGATAGAATATGTAATATGTGGGGTGAGTTAAAAAAAAAAGACTGAGGTGGTGGGAGACAAAGGGAGCTATTCCTGTTTGCCCCCTCCCGGTTTTGCTGATGGATGTCTGGTATCTGGGCACTTTGGGACAGGCTTTGGGAGAATTCTGGGATACAGGGTGCAAGTGAGGTCAAAATGCTGCCAGTCTTCCCATCTGGCCGTGACATCTGTGGAGAGGCCCGTGGCTTATTCCCGAAGTCTTTTTATAATAATAACACCACCCACATGTGTCACATGCATAGACCTCAAAAATTTAGTGTCGGGATTTTTTCTTTCCTCCCTGCAACACCTGTTCTGTTTTCTTGAAATGGAGCAGCTATCTTTGTATACATTCCTCCCGACTTTTAGGTCCTCGCCTGGGTCGTGATGCATGCTGTCACCAGGAGTACTCCTGTCATACCTCCTCTCTACGGAGTCTTGGCCTTGGCTCTTCTTCCCATGGGAAGTGTGCTGTCCCCATTGCCTCACGTCCACATCTTCTCAGCCTTCAAGATTCAAATGCCACCTCCTCCAAGAAGCCCTCCCGCATCCTCCCCCTGCGTTAGGGATTCCCCTTCCCTTTTGCTCCTACGACTCTTGACTTGTACTTCTGTTTCAGTATCTGTGACTTTTTCCTTTGTAGCAAGGATCTTCGAATACACTCTTTATGTCTACCCAAATCTATTTTAGTTCCTTGGCGGGGGCGGGGTGTGGGGGGGCCTGTGTCTTTTTTCTCTGATATCTAGCTACATGTCTGGCACAGAACAGACCCTTCACACATGTTTCTTGACTCTTCAGTGACGCACGCCTGCTGTCTCTGGAGAACCTGTGTGGGACTTGGCCTTGACAAACTTACCTGCCCCTCGGCGCTTCCTCCCACTGAGAAGTCTGGGACTGGACGCTGGGTGATGATTTCTGCTTGGGAAAGCCTTCAAGTCACGTCTCTCCTGTTCTCCAGAAGCGATGAGCTGTCTCAGGGGCTCTCTGTGGGTGGCAAAGGGGAGGACGCTGCAGTGAGGAGGAAGAGAAAGCCAGGACATGGAGCAGGAAGAGTCCAGGGGGGACGGGTTGCCTGAAGGAAGGGGTAGGGCACACTCTCCCTGGGAGCTGAATGAAGAGGATGGTGGATTTGACCTTAGGGCACGTTAACAGAGGAAGGAGAACATTTCCAGGAGCTACTGTGTTGACATCAACACCCAGAGCCCACCTTCCCAGCTGCAGGTCAGCAGGGCCTTCTTTCTTTTTTAAAGATTTATTTTATTGTTTTTGACAGAGACAGAGAGACAGAGAGAGAGAAGGGGGAGGGTCCAGAACAGTCTCCATAGTTGCACATCATCAGTTTTTGACATAGTTTCACTCCACAGGTGGGCACGGGGCTGCGCAGGGCAGGAACTGGGCCAGGAGCCTCCCGCATAGGCCCCGGCAAGAACTGAACTGGGGGCACAGCCCAGCTCAGCACATGGGTCCTCACGGGCCGGGGCCGGGATTCGATCCTCGGGCTCCAGGGCTGCAAAGCAAGTGCTTAACCCGCTGAGCCATCCCGGCTTCCCCAGCAGGGCCATCAGAAGACAAATATGCCTTCCTCTCTCCCTTCATCTTGCTCCAGGGTGAGGGAGAGAAATTTCCCCGTTACTTCAATTACATGGATGACCGGGGAGAGCTTTAGCACAAGCAAGAGAGCCACGTGCTTGGACAAAAGGGGGGCTCATTCCCCCTCCCTTCTGCCCTCCCCTCAGGCTGCTTAAATGGGCACCATTGACCTTCGAAAGGCATGTCACTAATGCAGGTGTTAACCTTAACACCACTCACTTGGGCCTGTCATTAGCACTCATGCCTGTGACAGGTGTTTGTTGTGGCCCTGGCAGGAAGGTCAGCACCTTGGAGCTGCTGAGTTACCCAAGTTAAAGTCGACACTTGAGGGTTGGCACACGGCCAGGCAAGAGTTGGCTACAGTGTGGCCTCGGGGGACTGCCGGGGGTGGGGGGTGGGGCAGAGCGGGCTTTGGGCATGCTCAGAGCTGGGGAAAGGGTTCCAAGCCTGACTCCTTTCTTAGACTCTTCTCTCTTCCTTCCCCTTCTCCTGGGCCTTCCCCTGCAGGGGCACAGGGGTGACCCTGGGCCTCCTGACTGGGGACAGCACTTGGACCAGCCTGCAACACTCCCATGGCCTGCCTCAGCCCAGGGACTCCAGGAGGCTGCAGGGCTCCTGCCCGGTAGTTTTGCTCTGTGAAGATGGGCCTTGGGCCGGCAGGGAGGGCCTCTGAGGTAGGAAGGACGTGACTGTAGCTCCAACATGGCCGAGGCCTCGTAGGTGCATCCCTGTGTGTGTGCCGGGCCTGCCCGAGGGCCTTGACTGGACAGTCAGAGGGAAAGCCCAGGGGGCATAATGGCAAAGGACAGGTTGTTTAGCTTCATTCTGTGCCTTGGGAGAGGGGAAGTCTGGGAAAGGTGTCCAGCTTAATCCGTTAACACTGAATATTGGAGATAAAAGAGACTCTGGGGCTCATTTAATTCACTATTTCTCAAACAATTACTGCTCATTCGTAGTCATTTCTGTCATAGCACTTGTGGCTTGACTTCTCTGTGCCTTCTTTGTCTTTACTCTGGGGATTAATAGTGACAACAATCATCTAACTTCCACCACCAGTGGTATTTACTGCCTGTTCATCGCATGCCCGGGATTTTGCATACATTCTGCCACTTAATTATTGTAACAGTGTTATGATGTTGGTGTTGTTGAGAATGAGTGTTTAGATGTCATGAGTGGATGGGTGGCAGAATGGAAAAGCATCCAGTTTAGGACTGGATTTAAGCCTCGCACTGTCATTTGCTAGCTGTATGTCTTTGAGACTCTTAGCCATGCTGAGTTCAGTTTTATCTCCTGTAAGAACTGGGTAATAACAATTAGCTTATCTACCTAATGATGTACCTTTTAATAAGCAAATGAGGTAAGGTTCAGGTGAAAGGAAACTTGTAAGTTGGAAATTGTCCTAAGTTATGATTATTAATTAAATGTGAATGTTTGTGAGTGAACAGGTTGTGCACCTGTACTTGTATGTGCATTTAAGTGGTTATAATGAGTTTTTTTTTTGTCCTCACACCTACTCGCATGCATGTGGAGTATATGTGTGTGTGTGTCCTTTGATCTTAGGAGCACCATTACCCAGCAGCGGGCTCCAGGAGAGACAACGCTATAGTGTGTGGCTCCCACTCACTGTCGTGGGGCCTCCCGATGGGTTATTGGCTTTGTGAGTCTGTTGCCATGATAACCATTTTTAACCTGTAGCAGAGCCTGGATCTGAACGGAGGGCTGCTGCTCTTTCCAGACACCAGAAGGGCGTCCCTCTAAATGCAGTGGAGGCCTGGAGAAGCCCCTGCCGGGCAGACACCTTCTTCCTGGGGTCACCCTAAGTCCCCAACTCCTTAGCACCCTCCTACCTATTAGCTTTGCAGGGGACTTGCTTTGCTTCTTCCAGGTTACTGTGGGTGCCTCCCAGCTCACCCCTGAGCCTGAACCCCACCAGGTGTCTGATTGCTTGGTATTGTAGACTTCATCCTCTGAACCCCAACCTTGTTCACAAGGGGGTGGGGTTAGAGGAATGGTTTGCTCCATTCTTTTCAGCCATCTTCTCTGGGACTCATCCTTTGGCTTCCACTCAGATGACAGGGAAGCTACCAGTAACATGGCTAGACCCTGCCAGTCCTGGGACTCTATCTTGAGAAGAAGCCTAGCAGGATTTTGGACACTGAGATGCCATCCTGTGTGTGTGTGTGTGTGTGTGTGTGTGTGTGTGTGTGTGTGTGTGTGTGTGAGGGTGGGTGGGGAGGTGGGGAGGTAGGAAAATTCATTCCTCATTCAGCCACTGTGTGGTTGGTTCTGAATCCTGTTGGACTTGCGTTACACACTCCTCTGCCGGAAGCCAAGATCTCTCCAAGAGATTTGCACTTCCTGCTGAGAATTCTACTTCCAGTGTTTGCCTTCACACTCACAGTGCAGCTTAGCTGGTCTCGGGCTGAGGGTGGTCTCCGAGGAGCATGGGGTGAGCCACGAGCCTGGGAGGTGTGTGGAAGGCTGATTGTCCTGATCTCCACACCCTGATGGTCACACGCTTCGCGCCAATGAATGTGCCTATGGATAATGCCTGATAGTCTATGCACCTGTGTGACACATCCAAAGATAGCACAGTAAGTATATTGATGAATAATGTGGAGGTGTAACTGATTATGGAATGACGTCCACCTATTGTAAGAAGTTTAAAAAAATGTGTAAAGAAGAAATAAAAACAACCCAGCAAGTCTACTTACTGAAAAGGCGTAGCTCTTTTCATTTTGTGGTATTTCTTTCCATTTTCTCTCTCTCTCTGCCTAATAGGCACACATGGCGGATATGAGGACTGCCTCGAAAGTATCCAGCCACGGAATATGAAAAATAGAGGCATTTATGGCTGGATCTTTTCTGGACAGCCCTGGTATGTCTGTTGTGTGTATAATATATATGTATTGAACATTCTTCTGGTTTTCCCCAATTCAGAGAAGTGCAAACTAGAGGCCTTGGAGTTCCTCTTGACCCTTCTCTCCCAGCCTGCCTCCCCTTGGCCACCTCTACCAGCCTCTTCTATCACAGAGTCCTACAAATTCAGCCTCTCTCATTGGCTCCCAGTCCATCTATCTGTAAGCTTCCATCCTGTCCCACCCGAGTTACTGCCATGGCTCCTAACTGGTCTGTCCACCGCATACCCTGCCTTCCCTTCAATCTTACAGTAGCCACTAGGTTCTTACTTGGGCAAGCTACCTCACATTTCAGTTTCCCTGTCTCACGTTGAGGTCAATCGGAACACATTGTCTGTTCCTGCCTTCTACCCAGACATGTCATGACTTTTCCATCTTACCTAAGCACTTCATGTGCACAGTGGCTGTTACTTTTGCAGTCTGAGGTGCGACAGCAAAACTAGCACAAATTTCTTTTTTCTTTCATCACAATTTCATGGATAGAAGATTCGTTCTTGCTGTAGATTGGTCTTAGCAACCTTAGCAAACGGTTGTGTTTCTTCCTTAATAAGTCGAGAACTTTTACCTTTTCACTGAAAGGCACCATCCTACCACTTCTCTGACATACCTGAATTGCCAGCATCACTACTGTTGCACTTTGGGGCCATTATTAAGTAAAATAAGGGTTATCTGAACACCAGCACTGCAATACTGTGACAGTCGATCTGATAGCCCAGATGGCTACTATGTGACTATGGGTAGGGAACTTATATAACATGGAGATGCCGGACAAAGGGATGAGTCATGTCTCAGGAGGGACAGAGCGGGACAGCGTGAGATTTCATCATGTTACTTGGAACAGGGTGCAACTGAAAACGTATGAATTGTTTATTTCTGGAATTTTCCACGTGGTGGTTTTAGACCACAGTTGACTGTGGGTAACTGAAACCGCATAAAGCCAAAAGTGTGGGTAAGGGGATGACTGGGTTGTCTTTTCTTCGCTTGAAATACGGCCCCTCTTCCATCCTCTCACCTATAATGGGCTGACTTTACATGTGCTTTGCTCCCCATGCATTTCTACTATAAATAACATAAGGTGCCCTGGCACATAGATCTTTATGCACACCAAAGACTATGTCCTCAAAGTAAATGCTTAGAAGTGAAATTTCTAGGTCAAAGGTTATGAACATTTTAAAGACTTTTGATGAATATCACCAGGTCACTTTCTAGAAAGCCAACACACACTTGGTCTTCTTGCCACATGTCTAAGGTGACCAGATTTTAACATTGGTAAGGCGGGACACCATTGACCGGGGGGCAGGGGGTTCTTGATTAAAAATTGGGTCTATCTCCCGCCGTTCCCTAGCTTGTCGTGCATTCTTTCCAAAAATCGGGACTTTTTAAAAATGCTGTGGGACGCGGGACAAATTGTTAAAAATCAGGACTGTCCTGCCAAAAGCGGGACGTCTGGTCACCTTACACATGTCCCTTTCCTGGGCTTCTGTGGCACTTAGTTTGAATGTTTCATCTAGCAGTGATCACATCTCCATTATGCGAGAGTTACTTGTTTACTCTCTGTCTCCTTGGCTGTAAATGATTTGAGGGTGGAGGCTATATCTGATGCATCTTTATATTTCCCTGGGGACTTAGTTCACGGCAGGTGCCCAGGGGACGTTGCTGAGCTGCACTGATTTGAGCGTATGAATCATTGTTAGTTTCTTTCCACAGTGGGAGGGAAACCAGAAATCCTGATGTTTGGTAATGAATCAGTAGGTCCCCAAATGTCTAAAATGACGGAAAATCCAATGCTGTGTCACAGAGTCTTTCTCTCTCCCCCTCCCCCTCTTTTAGCCTCACTTGACTGAGAGCGGAACCCCATTTCGAAGTTGCATTTTCTGTTGCCCAGTGTAGGGATGGTGTTGTTGGCAGTGCTCAGGCGGGCCCTGGGTGCAGTACAGCCCAGGCTCTGCACCTGCCCCTGTGCTGTTTCCTTGAGGGGTGGCGTGGGGAGATGCTCCCAGATCCAGACACTTGCTTACTTCCCTGTGCAAGGCACGTGTCTTGGGGGTGTCCTGTTCGCATGGGTTGCTCTGGGGCCATCTGTGCTCTTGCAGTAAGGGCCCCCCAGGGCATATGGACTTTGGGCCCTGTTGGTTCTTGCTCCTCTGTGGGGGTGGCTTACTGGATACTGAACACTTGAAACCTTCAGCTCAGCCTCTCTGAAACAGCCGTGAGGAGGTCTCTGTGTCCCTCAGTGGCCTGTAAGTGTTTGTAGCCTGCTCAGCAGGGGCTTCCACCCCAGAGAGAAGCACTTAAAGCTGCAGTTGGGGTACTTGGTTTGGGAAAGCCATAAGGCACCGTGATCTGGAACTGCCCTCCTAGTTTGGGATGGAGACTTGGAGACGTGGATTAGCCCTGCCTGGCCTCTCTGTGATGCTCATATGTGTGGGACACATGCTCACTCACTGTTGTATGCATGCTACAAAGAGTACCTTATTTCATTATCACCCAAACCCTAGGAAGTAGGTGCTGTGGTCCTCATTTTACAGATGGGGAAGTTGAAACTCTGAGAGGCTGCATGCTAACAAGAGGCTGAACCCAGAACTGAACCAGGAGGGGCTGAAGCCTGGGACCTGGGCCCTGAGTCAGCTCTGTGAACCTGCGGGTATGCATGTGGGTGGGTATTTATGTGTGTACGTGTGTCTATGAGTGTGTGTGCCAGGGCAAGGGGAAGAGAGAGAGAGGCTTTGTCCAGCCTAGAGCAGAGGGAGATACCAAGGAAGCAGTGTGGTCTGGTCCCACAGTGCAGAGGGAAAAGGGTGGCTCAGTAAGCCAGAGTTCCGGCTCTGCCGCTTCGTATCTGTGTGACATGAGCCACACTGCACGACTTCTGTCTGAGTCTTGATTTCCTTATTTGTACCTGGACCTGGTATCTACCTCATAGTGTTGATATAGAGATTACATGTATTCATTTAGGTCAGTGGTTAAGGACAGAGTCTAGCACATGGCAGCCTCTAAAGTAGGTAGTATCTGCACCTTTTCCCTTATTCCAGACAAGCTGAGAGGCATTCCTAACCTTCTCTCTCTCCAGATACCCTGCCCTGTCTCTTCCTCTCCGAAAAACGTCGTTCACCCTTGCACTGGAATATTCCAGGCTTTCTGTGTTAGGCCTCTCATCGATTTTTACATTGGGTAGAGGAAGAGGACAATGCTAAACCACAAAGCACACGACCTTAAAAGGGGCAGGAGACTTGTTGGTGCCTCCCAGATGCCCGCCACCTGTCTGTTCCGCTTGTGTGAAGGCAGAGTCTGGAAAAGTCTCTGGCTTCCCTGTCTTTGGACGTGTGCTTGGAGCCTTTCCTCAGAGCCCACATGCTCCCCTTGGCCCCTGGGCACCATGCACTTGGCTCTGGACCGTGCCCTGCCTGGCTGGGCGGCCGGGAGCTGTCAGCACGGGGCGTGTGTGCTGGAACGCCGGCCTGGGGCTTTGCAGAGGGAAGGTGTGGGGAGCAGGCAAGAATGTGCTGGGCTGGTCTGCGGTACCTGCCAACGTGGAAACCGCCTGTAAATCACGGCGCACAGCGGAGGGTGCCCGGAGCTGGGGAGAGAAGGGAATGTGAGGCTGGGCTGCTATGTGGGAGGGAGTGGGCTTGGGTCTCGGGCCAGGACGTGGAAGCTCCAGGCAGGCTGCTTTTAGCTCCGGGTAAAAACCAACCAACCAACCAACCAACCAACCAACCAACCAAAAAAACAAGTTAAAATGATTTACTGCTGGGATGCTCTGCTGTAAGGCAGTGAGCTCCCTGTCCTCCTAGGTATTCCAGAAGCTGATGCTCACCCTCTAGTGCTGTGGCTGCAAGGACTGGGAGGGAGGCAATTCCTTCCAACCCTGAGATTCCCCAAGCCTAGGACTAGATGCCTGGTCTATGATTTTACAATTCGAGGGTGTAGGCCTGGACTTTTGCTTCATAGTGTATATGTTGTACTAACCATATGCCAGGCTCTGTTCTAATTGATTACAGATATTAACTCATTTAATCCTCCTGTTCAGCTTTTGAGTTAGGTACTCGTATGTCCACTTCATCGATGGAGAACCTGAAGCATAGATACGGAAGCTTCTCGGAGTTCCCAGCCCACCAGTCTGACTCCAGTCTTTTCTCTGAACTGTTCTGCTACTGTGGTCCTACCGGGGGTGTTTCCAGGAAGCCTGGTTGCAGTAGCTTGGTCTGCGCATGGCTGGGGTGGGGTGTGTGGGTGGGTGGGGGTGTCTGGCCAAGTCCAACAGCAGGCAAGCAAAGTATCCTGGGTGAGCCCGCCCTTTGAGCAGCTCCTTTCTGCAGGCAGATCAAATAACCCGAAGGATGTGGTGACAGACAGGATAACACCCAGGCGACAGAGTGAGGAGACAGCCCTTCCCAAAAGGGGAGGGTCACAGCCATGCGGAATCTGGAAGCACGAAAGCCCAGGTAGGCAAGTGACCACAGGGATGTCTGTTATTCATCACGGAACTCCATGACCTGGGGACTCTGCCAAATCCCAGGGGACGTGGAATTGCACTGAGAAGGGGGTTCAGGCCCCCCAGCCAAGGTGAAGATGGTGGCATCAGAAGTGGAAAGTGATGTGAGAGCATTCAGGACAAAGGACTTGATGCCGAGCCCCAGGAAGGGACGACTGGCTTCCGAACCCAGAGATGGGGTTTTTATCCCCAGATCTGCCCCTTTTGCTCCTTGTGTGACCAGGAAAGCTTGGTCAGCCTCTCCTAGGCTTGGTTCCCTTATCATACAGGGTGGGTCCTGCTAACTTATCTTGCACGATGCTTAGGGGGCAGACCAAGTCAGATAATATTTGCTTGCCCGGAGCCTTGCAAATATGAGGTGTTAACCAAATGTCCTTATGTGTCTTTCAGCAACTCTTGTCCTGGATGGGGATTGATTTTAGAGACTGAGGGTGGGAATGAGCCAGAGGATGAGTATGTGGGGGAGGGGCTGGAGGCAGTAAGAGGCAGGAGGGCTCTGGGGGGAAGGGCTAGGAAGCCAAGCCATTGAACAAACTACGTGTCTGCCTGGTGCCAGCAAACCCCCCATACCGGGGTCATCAAGTGAGTCAGTGGCCTTGCAAGGCCCTCTGGGTGCCAACCCCTAGATCAGGTAACTGGGGGCTATGGAAAGGGAGGCCACTCAATATCTACCTGGGGTTTCCAGTTAATGCGTTGAAAATCGCACCAGGGCCAGGGAGCAGGCTGGCTCTGGTCAACAAAGCTTGCTGTTAGCATCACCTCCACAACCCTGGCCCCTTCTAGCATGTTCTCTCCTGTCTTTCTCAGTGCCTGCAGGTACTCTTCATCTCATCTGCAAAATGAGTGGATTTGGAAAAGTGTATGACTAAGGCTAATTATATACCTCTCCTGGTCTGAAAGATCAAACGTTTCCTTTTTCTCTTAATCTGAAAATTTGGAAGAATCACTTCCAAGTTAGAGGTCCCCATGGAATGCAGCTGGACTAACAGAAAGGATCCCCACTTGAAAGTCCTGATAGCAAGTACAGGAACTTTAGATCCAGAGCGCTCTAGAATTGATGACCGTGCCTCTCGTCTGAGGTTTAGTATTTCTCAGATTTCATGTAAGATGAGGCTCCTGAGGGCCAGAGAGGTTAATGACTTGCTTGAAGTCACACAGCTGGTGTGTCTGCAACACAGAGCCCTCCAGGCCCAGCTTCATACCAAGTAACCATGTGCAGGCACTGCCCATGTCTAGGCCTCAGTCTCCCCGTCTATAAAGTGGGTGGTTTGTTCCTTTGGCCCTACAATGTGACAATCTTATGATTTCTCTGCCCCTAAGGGTATGGGGCCTTCTCTTGGCGCTGGCTGCTAAACATGTGTATCTGTCTTGGTCTCCAGAGGGTTTGGAAGTCACCCTGTTCCTTCCTCTCACTGTTAACGTTGACCACTGACAGCAAAGCTTTGGAAGGAGGTCCTAAAGGATGGCCTTGCTGATGGCCGGGGGTTCTCTTGTCACAGTGTAGGGTGCAGAGTCAGTGTTTTCAGCGTCGCAACATCTTGGCGTGTAAGGAACCGTAGAGGTCACCCTGTGCCTGGAAAGGCCTTGCTTGGTGGCTGTTCAGTCCAAGTCCTTGCCTTCAGGAGGATGGACCAAATGACCTAATAAAGTTCCTAATAAAACTGCCTGGGCAGATCCCCAACCTCCTTCTTCTTTAAAGTCTCATTGAACAAGGAATGTCTATAGCAGTCCCTGGGTAACACATTACAGTGTTTCACAACCCTCCCAGCCAGGAAGCTGTTCTGAATGTTTAACCTTAATCCCTCCCGCGGTAATTTAAGGCCCTTTCCTCTTGTTGAGTGCAAATGGGGAACAGCTGCTCACTCTCATCGTCTGACATCAGCGATTTCTCAAGATGACCCTGTGAGACAGGCCAGGGGCAGTAGACCCAATTCGGTGCCCAGCAAATATGTATTTATTCCTGCATGTGCGGGCTGTGGGCTGGTGTGTTGGGCATGGGGTGGGTTTCTGCGGGGGGTTAGCTCCCGCTGTCTGTATTACCCCCACGGGCCCCAGAGGGCAGAGATCCCGCCTTCTGGCTGCTTTGTGACGGTTCTTCTTCAGCTCCCCACGCCGTGGCTGCTCTCCGGATGGGCGCCGTTCTGTGGAGCGGGCTGAGCCTTAAGAATCGAGGCAGCCAATCGGAGGAAGTGACCAGTTGAAAGCCTCTGGCTCTGTCCTGTGCCTTGGATACAGCGGTGTTTGGGGAAGATCTTTCCAATTGGCAAAGTGGGGGAGGTTCCATGAGGGCACGTGGGTTCCCTGCCCTCCGGTGGCCGGGGTCGGGGGGCATGTTGAGGGCCAGGGGAAGAGCCATGAGGATTCTGTGGCCACAGGGAGGTTGCCCTGGCCTTGTGTCCTCCCTGAAAGGAGGCAGGGATGAAATATAACCTGGCCATTTACCACCCCCACCATCACTAAGAACAACAGTATCGACAACAAGAGCGGACAACAAAACCCAAGTGCCTGTGGGCTCAAACGTGCCCTCTCAGCTCAAATCTTATCTGGCTCTTGCTCTCTTTTGGGTCGCTGTTGATGGAAACAGCGGCTAATGCATTTGGAAGAGCAGGTGAGCAAGTGTGCGGGAATTTCAGCGGCCCAGGCCAGCACCTCCACCCCCTCCCGGCTCAACGTTGGACGGGGTCTTCACATCTGTCTGGGCAGGGGCCTCGGCTGGAGGAGAGGACTGTGACCTGTCCCGGCCACCTCCTCCCGGGCTCCCTGTCTCGGGAGGCTGCCTTCCCATCCAGAACGCTTCTCCTCTCCTGATGTTTATCAGAGGCTTGGATCAAAGCTGTCCAGGCCGTAAATCTCCCTATGTGGCTGTCAGGCCGCAGGGCAGCTGAAGAGGGTTGACAGCCCTTTGGGCTGCAAAGGAAAAAATTCGCTCTACTCCACCCACTCCCATGGCTGCCAAGAAGCTGTCCTCTTGGGAGCCACTGCGGGCCTTCCATTCCTGGGAGCCATTTCTGGAGACACGCTCGCTTGTGGTGGGGGAGGGAACCGGAGCCTTGGAAAGAAGGGGGAGGCGAGGGTGAAGGGCACAGCAGTGGCCCCTGTGTGCGTGTGTGAGTGAGTGTGTGTGTGTGAGAGAGACAGAGAGAGAGAGAGAGAGAGAGAGAGAGAGAGAGAGAGAGAGAGAGAGAGAGACACTGTGTGCCTTTACCTGTGTGACTGTGAAATGCTTCACAGCCTTCATCAGTGGATCGACGGGGTGGTGGAGGCTGAGCCTCAGAGCCCCCATCAGCCAGAAGGGCCCATGAACCCAGCCCCTCAGAAGGACGGAGGGCTTGATGCGGAGCCCCAGGAAGGGACGACTGGCTTCCAAACCCAGAGATGGGGTTTTTATCCCCAGATCTGCCCCTTTTGCTCCTTGTGTGACCAGGAAAGCTTGGTCAGCCTCTCCTAGGCTTGGTTTTCTTATCATACAGGGTGGGTTTGCTCCCACCGCTCGGGCTCACGTGGAGGCCAGACGCCAGAGCCATGCTCAAACTCCCACTCAAGAGCAGAGCAACCAGGCCTCAGGAATCACCCGTCAAGCTTCGAAACACACAGAGAAAAGGCCCGGTGCTTTAGGAAGTGCCTCCTAGGCCTTCTCTAACCCTCCTGCAGCCAGGGCCCGTGGGGGCTTGCAGACACCTCAGGGGCAGTGTGTGACTGACACCCACAGGAAACGCAAGGCTGGGGGAGACAGTGAAATGGAGCTGGGGGAAAGGGGTGGGGTCTCAGGAACAGCCAGGTGGTGAGAAGCCGGCACGCTGGTGAGGGTGACCCGTCTCGGGACAGACTTCCCTACATCCTGATGGGCCAGGGGAAGTCGTGTATTGACTCTGAGGTGGCCTTGACACTTCTGTTTGCCTGGACACATGGAAGCTTTGGGGCTGAGTGTTTAAGTTCTCCAGAAAGGGGGAGGACCCTTGAGGTGAACTCCCAGCATTCTCATTCCTCTTCAGAGCTTCCAGAAGAATCAGAAGCCTGAGGGAAGGTAGGGGGGTGTAGATGGGACTTGGCTTAACCCTTCCTTTTACTCAGGAGGGACCTGGAGGTCCCAGGAGGAGAAAGGGCTCTGAACAGAAGAGCTCGGGCAGCAGGAATCCTGGGCCGAGGGTGGGGATCCCAGGAACTCCAGCCTGAGCCGGATCACAAAACAAATTGCTGTCAATAAACTGCATATGTGCTCCTATAAAACACATAAACGCATATGGCCACGATTTGGGAAAAACGCCTCACAGATAAAAGTAGCTTTAAATCCTCTATAAAATGTTAAAGTCTAATCCTTCTCTTTGAGCAGCTCAGCAGTCTCTCAAAAGCGCAGCGGCAACTCCAGTGTTGCCAGTTCAGTCTCTACGTGTGTAAAGCAGAGGTGGAGAAGCAAAAGGGACAAAGACCCTAGACCCGGAGAGTCAGAGGCTCAGGTTCCAGGCCCGACTGCGCTTTTGCTAGCTGTGGACCTTGGCAAAGTGCCTCACAGTTTCCTTATTCGTGCTTACCTCCTGAGTAGCTATAGCAATGGCATGGTATCTGTTCTTAGGGCCATCCATGCTGGGGACATAGTATGTGCTCAATAAATGCCTACTTTTAGAGCTGCCTTGGGATCTTGGTCTGAGTCACACTGGAAAGGATCTCACTCTGGGAGGAACTGAAGAGGACCCTCCCCTTGTGGGCAGGATGTGAGAATGCTGGCTCTGTTGAAACCTAGGTACAAATCGCCCACAAGGTGAGGGGACTGGACTCCATTGATTCAGAGCATTTATCCCAGTAAAGACTGGGTGGCTTTAGGGACCTTACTCTGTCTGTGGGAAGGTTCCTTCCTGTTCTGAGCATCGGGGCTCTGTTGTGGTCTGAATTGTGTCTCCCCCCACCCCCCTAAATCATATATTGGAGTCCTGAACCCCTCCAGTCTATCAGAATGTGATTGTATTTGGAGATGAGTTCTTCAAAGGGGTCATTAAATCAAGATAATCAGGGTGGGCCCCTCCCTGGTGTTCTTATTCGTAAAGGGAGTTTGAACACAGACACACGCACATCAAAGGCCGCGTGAAGACATCAGGAGAAGACTGCGGTGTACAAGCCACGAAGAGGGACCCCACAAGAAACAACCTTGCCGACGCCTCCACCCGGGACTCCTGCCCCCAGACCTGTGATCAGGGACCTTTCAGGAGCTCCGGCCACTCCGTCTGTGGTACCTGGTTACGGCAGCCACAGCTGGGCGGTAACAGGCTTTCTGTTCTGTCTTCCTCACGAGACCTGAAGAGACCACGATGGCTGCCCGTCCACAGGGCCCAGGTTGGGGACAGTGCCAGAGGGGCAAGGGCTTCTTGGCTTGCTGTGTGCTTGAACAGCTCCTCCAGGAGAGCCTGTTGAAAACGCAGCCTCTGAGACCCCGCCTCTCCTGGAGAGCGTGACCCAGTGATGTCTGCGGAGGTGCTGGGGTGACTCAGATGACAGTTCCATTCCTCGAGGGGCCCCGTCTTAGCCCCCAGGTCTTCCTTTTGGGGGTTGTGCTGTCAGACATCACCCCTCCATCACCGAGGAGGGTAGCTTGTTGGTGGGGCCGGAAGCTCTTAGATCCGCCTGGACATGTGCCCACTCCCTGCACACCTTGCCCCCGGGCACCCCCTTCCAGGTCTGGAGCCCCTGTCTGCCTTTCAAACCCGTGGCCCAGTCCGCCTGGCCCCCGGCCCCGTCGGGTGCGGGAGGGAGCAGGAGCGTCCTGGGGTCGCTGTGGGGGTGGGCGTGGAGGAGTTATGAACTCCTGGGCGTCTTGCTCCTGTGAGCCTCCAGCGTGACATACGCACAAAGGTGCTTTTTATAGGTGGGAAATTATAGGTCCTGCCACTTCAAAGGCCTTGGCAACCAGAGCTCCTCTTTGATAGATGACAGTATTATTAATGGTGATTTATTGCTGGGGCCATTTTGACAACAGAAATAACCAGTTTCCCCACCTTCCTGGCCCCATCCCCCCATACTTGGCTGTTTGTTTGTTTTTTTTTTTTCTTTTGGCTTTGGGGTTACCGCCCTGCACAAGACGGCTGGGGCATCTGTTTAACGCACACAGTGAGTATGTGGCTTATTAACTTGTCATCATGTGTCATAAAGTTTAGTGAAACGCTGGCAGATTGTAATCCTAAACAGGGCAATTACCCTATTATTAAAGCGGCTTTCTTTCTTTCTCCCTCTCTACCCCACCCCCTTTCCTGGGTGGGTTTGTTCTTACCTCTGTCCTACTTGCTCGATTAGTCACAAGCAGGAGTCCCCTGCTTTGCGATTATCCCGGAACCAACCTGGTTTTACTGGGCCCAGCTCAGGGGGCAGCGGACCTCAGTGGTGCTAACCACCGGGCTGGTTGCTGTAGCAACTAAGTAACCCACCCAGCTGGGTCGTGGTGACTATGGGAGGTCCCAGCCAAGGAGAAGCGGCGGTGGTGGGACAGTTTCTGCTCCCAGGCCTCTGGGCCAGTGAGGTTGGAAAGAGACAGAGCTGAGGGGGCCACGTGAGCTTCCGCTGCCTTTGCTGCACACTTTTCTTTCCAGAGTTTATCTCCCTCGGCCTTTTACCAGGTTGCTTCGGATCCGGAAGCAGAGGTGGAAAATAGAAAATGGAGGTAGAGGTGGCGGGGATGGAAGGAGGGCCATCACTCCATCTGAGTTTGAGCTCTGGCTGTCCCATACTTGTTGCCACACCTGTGCTGGAGACTCGGTTCTCAATCTGTACAATGGGCTGATGATTCTTGCCTCGTCTACTGGACAGTTCTAGAGAGGACCCAGTTAGATACCGAGTATGAAAGAGGATGTCAAAGGGTGAATCACGTGACGAATCTGAGGGGCTACTGTAATTCCATATGTGCCTTTGCAAGGTTGTCTCATGTCTTATTGAATCTCAATTCCGGTTACTCCAAAGTCAGTGCAAGATGGGTACCGAGAATGCTCACGCTGCTTCAAAAGCAAGAGCGTCGAGTGCTCATGACAGCTTTTGGACCTCTGCAGGGACAACAAAGATGAGGTTTTAAACCAGATTGTCACTGGAGATGAAACTTGGGTTCATCCTTATAAGACTGAGTCAAAGCAGGAGTCCGTGCAGTGGCATGAAAAAGGCACACCACCCACTAAGAGGTTCAAGGTGTGATCGGCTGGAAAAATCATGGCTGCTATTTGCTTTGGGGGTACAGAAGGTATCCTGCTGATTGATGACAAGGATGAAGGTGTCACAATAACTGGACAGCACTATGCCAGTGTGCTGACATAGTTAAAAGAATCTGTGTGGGGAAGCTGGGATGGCTCAGTGGGCTAGGCGCTCACTTTGCAGCTCCGGGGACCGAGAATCGAATCCCGGCCCCAGCCCATGCAGATCCATATGCTGAGCTGGGGTGTGCCCTCAGTTCAGTTCTCACCAAGGTGAGACCCCGGCCCAGTTCCTACCCTGTGCAGCCCTGCACCCACCTGTGGAATGAAACTATGTGGAAAAACCGATGATGTGCAGCTATGGAGACTGTTCTGTGTCCTCCCCCTTCTCTCTGACTCTGTATCTCTCTCTCTCTCTCTCTGTCAAAAACAATGAATAAATCTTTTTTTAAAAAAAAGATGCTTTTAAGAATCTGTGAAGGAGAAAAGGAGGAAAATAGACCAAAGGGCTGCTGCTTTTGCACAACAACATGCCCGTGTACAATGTTATATTGGCTGCTTCTCATGACTGAGGCTTCCAAACGCTAAACCACCCTCCCTAGAGTCCAGACCTGGCTCCGTCTGATTACTATTTTTTCCCTTATATGATAAAATCAGCATTGAGGGAAGAAATTTACAGATGAAATATGCAAGTTCAGCATATTTTGAGGACAAAAAACAAAACCTTTTTTTCCCGAGGGTATAAATAAACTTATTGAAAGATCTGAAAAGTGTATTAGGGTTAGGGGTGAATACATTGAAAAGGAAAAATAACAGTTTTTTTTTTAACCCTTCTTCCCCTTTATTCTGTGAATGTCTTGACTACCTTGTACACCGTACTGTCAATTTAAGTCAATATTTAATTCCCTCGGGTGTATTTGGCTTTGTAACCTTATTGTTGGTTATCTGGAGCTGGGCTTTACCCCCAGGTCAGTAGAGTTTCTAGCACTGGTGAGAAGAGAGGCAATGCATTTTTGAGGAAGGAACTCCTGATTCTCACACCCTGACATTATGTCAGTTGCCAATGCCATAGGGAAGCTAGGTCTTCCAGAATGACAGAGCTCTGGACCAAGAACTATGCGTTCATAGTTTAGAATGTGTTTGTCAGGACCTGTCCTGGGGTAAGGCTGGGTAGATGAATGGAGTCAGACAGGTTTAAAAATGGAACCAGCAGACAGATTAAAAAATGGAAAGTAGCCGGGTAGAGTGAAGGTGGCCCCTCAACACCCTGCCCCTTCTGCTTGTTTCTTGCTTTCTCTTGCGAAGTTGGAGAGCAGGAGAAGGCAGACCAGTGTTAAGAACTGTAAGTTCCAAGTGCCTGGTGCAGGGAGATGTTCTGAGCCCCGACAGCATGACAGGCACTGTCTTAGGACCCAAGTTGTGAGGAAAAGACCCACCATTCAACCTCTCAAAGCTCAAGTCTAGAGATGGGGCCACAGGCAAGGGATTGGCAAGACTGTCCCCAACGAGTAAGCTGGGCCTCCCTGCTTTTGCCTATGATGTGAACCACGGTGCTCTTCCTGCAGGTCACCTTGAACCTTTGGTAGAACGCAGTGAGATCTAATGCTGATAAAACTATTGATGAGACTTTTGTACATTGGGCAAAGGGGGCAGAGAGGATCTGGAGATGATCTGAGGTCTTGAGGTTGAAAATGAAAAGCGAAAGTGAGAGTGAAGAGGGTGGGGAGGGAGAAGAAACGAAACTGGGTGCGGAGGGAATGAGAGTAGCTCTGATGTTAGCCACGTAGATTGCAAAGACACGAGACGGCCACATGCAAATGTCCTACTGGCTTTAGAAAAGTGTCCTGGAGCTGGGGGACCGGGGCCGAGGTGGCCATGGCGGGCCTCAGCCTAGAGAAGGTAGGTGGTGCCTAAGCCATGAGAAGAGATGTTTTCTGGAGCGTTGCAACACGGAGTCTCCTAGTCGGGCAAATACAACCTGAGCTGGAGTGGCAGGTACCACTGCCCTCCTCACTTAGCTCCTTGCTCGGTGGTCATGTGAGCGTTGGCTGAGGCTGCCCAGTGCCCTGCGGACCTTGGAGCACAGAGAGGAGTGGAGGAGAAAGAGGGTGGGGCTCCTACTCTTTCCGCTCCCCCAAGTCCATGGCTTTGCTGTGTGGGTGATGGTCCCTGACTCCCCTGGGGGCTTTGCCAGGTCAAGGTGTCCTGTTGCCCTCTGCATTTAGAGGTAGAGGACGTGTGGTCTCCCATCTTCATGGGCAACTTCAGATGATCTGACCTCATATATGTCACTCGCCCTGCTGACCTTGTCAGGTTGCTATAATGGCGATCAGGTGTTCTATAAACTATATGTTACACGCACAGGTTAGTTCGTATGACCATGGCTCTTCTTCTATCACCTGGAACACTTGGAAGACTGTCCTCCTCTCTGAGGAGGCTCAAGGGGCAAACGGTCCTGACCCAGGCTACCTGGAAGGGCAGGGTGGACCCCTTTTCCCAAGGACCGGGGGTGGGGAGGAGAATCTCCTGCTTTTGGGGGGGTCTTCTGAGAGCCACACCATATCCCCTTCCCCCCGAGGAGGGTCCCCAGCCCCAGTTCTGTGTGGACGCACCTTGCCTGGCCCCAGAGCCAGCCCCCTGGAGCAAGGCCTCCAAGATGTCAAACCCGAAAGGCAGCTCGCGGCTGCCGGTTCTGGTTCTGACAGGTATGGCAGCCGGAGCCCGCATATAAGGGAGCTGGCAGGTCGGGCCCCTTTCCTCCTTGAGTGGATAATTGCTGGGCAATCGCAGCTCTGCGCAGTTGCTAAATACAGCCTCTTGCCCCACCATGATAGATTTATGGCTGTCCCATCTTATCTGAGCCGAGAATATGTCAAGTGAGTGTACAGGGGTGTGTGTGGGATAGGAAGGGAGACAAGCCAGTTGTACAAACATCTCCATAAGTGTTTGGTACATTCCTACCCTTCCTCCCTTCCCTGAAGTATTAGCCAGAAGCTCTTTCTCGATCTGCCAGGACTTATATCTATGGATCTTTTCCAGAACCTAGAGCAGTGTAGCTACAACATGAAATATTGGCCTGGGATGATGATAACGACGATGAAGACTGTGGTCTGGAAGGAGATTATACTTTTTGACAAGTTTAATTTAATTCAATTCAGCAAATATTTAACAAGTGCCCATTCTTGCCCAGGGCTACAAAAGCTATTATTATTTGGGGGAAATGGGGGGTGGAGAGAGAAAGCGAAAGCAGTGAGAATAGAAAGATGACACAGTCTCTTTTCTATAGAAACTTGGTCTATTTGGATGAACCCGGACATGCACAAACCGGCTTGACGGGGGTGGGATAGGGGCAGGAGGGATTGGGGACACCTCTGATCCCTGCCTAGCCTCCCCCTGCCTCAGCCCAGGTGAGCTGAATGACAGCACTTTTTCAGGGCTGGGGACACATTTACTTTCCTGCTAGACTTGGGACTACCCTGCTGCCCCCAGAAGAGCTTGGGCTAGGTTCTCTGGACGGTCACAGGCATCGCAACCCAGTCAGTACACATGACTACCTTGCTCCTTCCCATTTAGGTTTGCCTTTTCTGGTGTTGGCTGTTGGGGCTTTCCCTAAAGCCCTTTCTTCTTTCTCGTTTCTTTTGATATTTAACCGGGCAGGAGGGAGTGAGGACCTATGACAGTCATGGGAACCGAAAGCAGCAGGTGGAGGGCAGAAACTGCATTTCTCTGGGCACCTACTCTGTGCCCATTTCAGGTAAAATTTTGTCTGGGGAGGAAGAGTCACTGCCTTCGAATCTGTAAACATTTGAGCTGGGAGGAAAGTTAGAAAGTTCGAAGTCTCTTCTCTTACTGACAAGGAAGCAACTTGCCCAAAGCCCCTAAGCTTTCTGAGTCTCTTCCCATCTAGGAAAGCCATGGTCCTATAATAGCCCTTCTGTACAGGCAAAGATGTTTTGTGACGCACCTGCCTCTTTCGCGCAGTGGGATGACTGTCTTGATGGACTCGTGGCCCAGCAGGGGCCCCGGTTTAGCCTCCTCATTTCACAGCAGCTGGTGGGGGACTTGTCCTCTTCAGCATCCAGATTCCCAGGTCCCTTGTGCCCCGCCTACCCCAGGTCCTAGGACTTGTCACTGCTAGTTTTCTGCCCTCTTGACATCTCATCCCCTCCAGGAACCTCGGGCCTGTAATCCCAAGTGGTCATCAGCTTTGATCAACTGCAAATAGGAGAGCGTCCCCCCTCCCGCCCCCATTCACATGCGGATGTCCTAATCCTTGGAACCTCAGAATGTGACTGTATTTGGAGACAGGGTCTTCACAGAGGTCTTTAAAATGAGGTCATTAGAGTGGGCTCTAATCCAATATGACTGATGTCTTTATAAGAATTTGGACACAGACAGGCCCAGAGGGAAGAGCAAGTGAAACCACAGGGAGAAGATGGCGTGGTTCTAGTCAGGAAGTCCTGAGACCAGGTAGGGGGTGGGACATGCCCAGGCAGGCTCTGAGGGGGACATTTGCAGGTGACAGGAAGGCTAGCGTGGCTTCTCACATCCCTGGCCTCATCGCCTGGGTGACTGGACGGGTCAGTGGGACTTGGTGTGAGTGAGGCAAACTTAATGCCAGGAAACCTGGGCTCTAGTGCTGCTTGGTGCTTCTCGTTGTGGGATCTTGCTCAATTCCTTCACTTCTCTGGGTCTTAGTTTCTCATCTGGGGTATGGACAGTATAATGCCTGATGGATTTACCTCGAGGGCTCTGGTGTGGATGAAACGAGAAAGCATAGCAGTGTTCTTGGGAAACAATGGCACTTTGGTGCCCGTCCCTGAGGAGGCACCGAGGCTTTGCTGGCGGTAGGGCCACCACTGTGCCCGGTCTCATGCAGATGGGCCGCGCAGATGCGAGCCTTCTGCATATCCGTTTCTCCTCCGTAAGCAGACAGCTCCGGACCAGTGGCCCGGGGCCAACAGGACAGCATTATAACATCTGTGTCTGTTTCCCCCCAGGTCTTAATTTCTCAAAATTACAAATGTAATAGAAGAATGCATTTGTGGAAAAATGAGAAAATACAGATGAAACAGAATAATTAAAAAATGTACTACTCTACTACGGCCAACCCGGAACACACAGATCCTTCCAGCCTCTTTTCTTCGTGTGTAGGGGTACGTATGCATTTTCACAATGAAATCCTCTGGTGCATCATGTTTTGCCACCTAGTTTTAAAATCAACAGCCTATCACAGACAGCTTCCCATGTTGACCCAGATTCATCTCCATCTTCTTTTTTCAGTTAGGACTGTTCTGAGGGGTTGTTGTAGAGACCCCTAAATGAGGGAGAAGGGGGAGGGTTGACTAGGCAATGACTTCTCCTCTCTGCACAGCATGTGTTCTCAGGTGTGTAGACTCCTAGGTCTCACTGGGGGAAGGTGAGGTTTGGAGGGCACACTGACCTTGGGGTCAGATAGGCCAGGAGACCCGCTGCAGCTCTGTCACAGGTTGCAGAGAGGGGATGGGGGGGGGGGCCCTGGCTGAACCACCGAGGGTCTGGGCCTCCGTAAAGGATTCATGGCATAGTGTAAGTAAAGGAGCTTCGTAAACCGCGAATCCAAACTCATGAATGAACAAAGGATATTTTGTTGCTTTTGCCGGAGGAAAATCCAACATCTTGAGGGTCATAAAACACCACGCAGGAATGACTCTGGCCCATGGAAAGGAAGCGAGTTTGCGAAAGAAAAATTGTATTTTAGTTTTGAGAAATGGTTTGGATTTGGAAACAGACTTTTTGGTAAATGACGAGGTAGGGCAGTTTGATTTGGAAGGAGACAAGAGAGGGACTGGTTTTTAGGAAGCCGGAAACAAGGGTAAGGAACAGTAATGGCGATGACCATGATAATGACAGTGAATGTGACTAACACACAGAGCATTTACTATAATGCGTGTCAGACACTGTGCCACGCACATTCCAAATATTAACTCGGTGAATCCTCTGAACATCCCTATGAGGTGAATACCATTATCATTCCCATTGTACTTGAGGACACTGAGTCACAGACAGATTAAGTTACTCACCCCCGGGCCACACAGCTGGTAAGTGGGGGAGACTGGATCTGAACCCAAGGCAGGTATTTCCCTAGACCAAACACATGTGGATCTAAATTCATCTTCATCACCATTTTCCAGTAAAGACTCTGTTCTGATGGGCAGTTCTAGCGGGCCCCCTAAATGCGTGAGGAGGGGAAAGGTTCTCTGGGAAGTGACTTCTCGCTGTGTGCACACTTGCATGCGCATGCACACACACACATTCACACACCCATCACACACATGCTTCTAAAATTTTTGACTTTATGGCTCAATATGTGGTGTTAAAAATTAATTTGGAAATTTTCAAACATACACAAAATTAGAGAGGAGAGCATAGTGAATCCCCATGTACTTATCTCCCCGCATCTACAGGTATCAACATTTTCCCAATTTTGTTTTATCCATACTATAAAAACCAGTCACGATCCCCTGCGTCTCATCGACAGTTCAGAATGCATCATCTCATTCCATCCTTACAACAGTGTGTTGAGGTAAGCCGAGTGGTTATTGTTATCTTCATTTTATGAGGAGAAAACCAAGGCTCAGAGAGGTTAAGGAACTTTTCCAAGGTCACACAGCTAGTGAGTGGTAGAGTCAGGTAACCCAGGTCTTCTGATGTCTAATCAGGTTCTCTCTTACAGAACCATTCCAACTGCATTTTAGGGTACAGGCATGATTTGGGTGGGGCACAGCTCAGTTGGGAGTCCCTGAGACTCTCAGCCTGCCAAAGTTGCCCACGGTGAGGCCTTCCTTTTAACTCTTTTGGGTGTCCTATCCAGCTGCCACGCTGCTTGAGGGGCCAGGGCAGGGAAGGGTAAATTAAGCTCTCCTAGGGTTTTCACTGGTGGCTTCCTTGGGTTGTGGCTCCAGGATGTTTATAAAATTCTGAATCAATTTAAGGCGCAGAGATTTTCAATCAGGGAGGCAGAGTGCGCTGATAGGGTTAAAAGGCCTGTCGCCGGCGAGGATCACAGCATCTGACATATTAATTTGCGCTGTCAGAACCAATATGTGTAACGGAGGCACAGGCCCTGTTTCTGAAAAAGAGTGGGAAAAATTTAAAAAAGGGGGGCGAAATACTACCCTCCAAGGGCCTAACATTTCACAGATTCCTGGAGAAGCAATCCCGCCAGCCTGTGACCACTGTACCCTTTGTTCCTGGGGAAACTGGAGCCTTATCCATCTGTGGGGGTGCTGAATGCATCACAGTGACCAAGGGCCAGTGGTGGTGGCACAGCGTGTCTGGTCTGACTGATGACAAGGAATCAGGTGCAGACTGGAGCTAAGGGTGGCGGGTGAGTGGGCCCTGAGTGCCGAGTCCAAAGGAAAGAGGTCACTTGGAACATGTGCGGCATTCAGAAGACATTTGGTATGATTCCAGGAGACGGTTGCGGAGTGAGCAGAGAGTGTGGAGAGAGGAGACTGAAGAGCTCTCAGGCGGATCCCATAGGCCCTTCTACAGCTCCCTAAAGTGTTGGGGCTTTCTCCTGAGGCTAACAAGGAGGCCCTGACGCATTTCCTGCAAGTTAACCTGCCATCATTTAATCTCTATAACACCCCAATACGGTATTTACTGTTGTTACCCCTAGTTTACACGTGTGAACAGCTGACACGTATTTAGCACTAATTGTGTGCTAAATAAAGACTTTACCTTTATCCACAGACTTTTTTTTGTGTGGAAACCTTGTATCATACGTAAGAGTATGACCCCATTATTATCCACTAGGAGACTGAGGCACAAGGAAGATCACTACCTTGCGTGAGGTCACACTGGCCACCCACCGAGCCAGCGTGCACACCTGGTCAGCCCACTCCAGCGTGGCTCTCGGACACAGTGCTGGAGAGCCCAGCTGCAGTGCCATCCTCTGTCACCTGTTTCGCTTCCCTGAGCCAGCCGCTGTTCCCTGAGTTCCATCACAGGAGGAAACTAAGTGGAAAATGCAAAATGTAGTGAAAAGCAAAACACTTTTTCCTGATTATTAAGTTTCTTTCCCTCCTCTAACCTAAACTAAAGGTGGGGACATCCTTGTCCAGGAGAGAGGGGCTGGTGACCAGAAGCTAGGACATCACACTTCTTGCAGGGGCGGCGGTCAGCAGAATTCTAAAACGGCCTTCATGGCCTAAAGGCCCCGGTGTTACACTTGTGACTATGTTATAGTCATGACCAAAGAGGTTTTGCAGCTGTCATTAAGGTTATTAATCCGATGATCTCAAGATTGGGGGGTTATTCGGGGGGTGAGCTGGGGGAGGGGACCTACACCCATCATGTCAGCCCTTTAAAAGCAAAGCTGGTGGTAGAGAAGGGCATCAAAGAGACCAAAGTAGGAGAAAAATCTGAAGCCCGGGGAGTCCTCTGTTGGCGATTTTTAAATGTTGTCATCCCTTCTGCCCTTATTTGGTAGAATTCTTCTAGAAAAAAAGTGTTTTTCCTTATCCACTATTTGGTTAGCTTGACAAAGCGTTCATGCAGGAAAGACAGTGTAACCATTTGATTCTCCCTCCCCCTTATTAATTTTTGAAGGTTCTTTTTTTTTCTAAATGTCATAATAGCAATCCAAGTGCGATCGTCCGGAGGATGGCTGGGTCAGAGCGTGCTAGAAATGAGATGGGACCTCAGCTCCCTGAAGGTGCAGACTGTGGACTTCACCACGACCCCTGATTTCCTCCCAGAAACAAGGAAACATGGAGTGACAGAATGTTAAGTGAATCAGGCAGGGTATAAAGACATGTCTGCATGAACCTATGGGTATGTTTACAGATGCATAGAAAGGGGCGGAGGGAGCGCAAGGCTGCTGAGAACCTAGAGCAGGTATTGAGTGTCTCTCGTGTGTCCTTGAAGGCAGGCAGGTGTCAATGGGGGACTTGGAAGAGTCTTTCTTTAGGAGAGAGGGTGTGTCACTGTCTCTTCAGGTTTCCTGTGTGCTCTCTGTGGCTGCCGTGTGGTGTGGTTTGACAGGAGAGAGCGTCTGCTCTGACGCCGGGTGGTTCAGGTTCACATCTTTGCTTAGTTTCCTAGCTGGGTGCCCTTGGACAAGTTACATGACCCCTTTGTGACTCCATTGACTCACCTCTAATGGGAGGAGAGTCACAGTACTGACCGCCTAGGATTTAGGAGGTAAATGCGTTCATGCAAGTAAGACGCTGGGCTTGCACACGCTCCGCACATGTCAGTTTTCCTTACGAGGGTGAGAGCTGAAGAATCGCTGCCTCTGGGTAGCGTTGCAGTTCCGAGAACCTGTGAGTACGGGAGGACCTCTTCCCCAGGTGCTCTGAGGCCCACAGCCAAGCCCAGGCGCTGCCTCCTTGACACACATTTGCTTTCCCCGTCCCGTTTAGCTTGGCACAAAGAGGCTCATTCATCGGTATGTCCACATCCTGGTCCTCCACATAAATCTTCCTGACTCGTGCACGTGGTGACAGCTCCCTGGGTCTCCTGGATTTCTCTGAGTTTCCCATTAACGTTGTCTATGCGAAGGAAGATCCTGGCATGCCTGCCTTTCCCAGAAGCCACACTTCCTCAGACAGGAGTGGCTAGGGGTGGGGGGTGGGGGGCCTGAAGAAGAGGGAGGTGGGTGAAAGACCATCTGGGTCAGAATGTAACCGTGGGATCCGGAGTGGGGGGCTTTAACAGCTGCCTGGCCTAGAAATACTCGGGCGAGCCCCGCCCCAGTGCGGTTTGCCCGCCCCGCACTCCCAGGCCGGCAGGGGAAGGCAGGTCTAGAAAGACACTGGCCTTGGCCCTGGACAGAAGGTGCATGGTTATTTGGGAAGCTAGTTCTTGGTTTGCTTTGCTCCTCAAGCACCACACTTTCTTCCTCCTGACGGAACAAGTGCGCGCTGCCTGGCGATTTCCAACCATTCGCAGCCCTAATAACTCATCCACTTGACTTGCATAAGCAATGCTCTCTTTTGGGTCCTGCTGGATTCCAGATTCTCAGTCGAGATCCCCAGGAGTGAGGAAAATTGTTCTATTTCTTTCACAAATGTTTGGACTTTGGGTCAGAAGCCGCCTTGGAAAGGGGAAAAAAGAGAAAACAATTCTTAATGAAATGTTCTTCATTTTTGGACACCACTCAAGGTGGATTAGGAATGCAAGTGAAGTTTTCTCATTCTTCCGTTTCATTCACTTATTTATTCGTTTCTTGGAGAGAGATTTATTGGTTCTTTTAAACCGTGCTTTTAAAACTATTCTTTTTTTATAGCTGCAGAACCCGTCTATTTAATAAAATCTTTGTGAAAACCTAATATATAAGTGTCTGAAATGAAGTTCAGATTCAACAACTTGCCGGAGGCATCTAAACTAGTTAAACAGGGGTGCTGGGTAGTATCCAGATAGTCTCATTTCAAACCCTTAGGTCAAATATGGCCTGGTGATTTGGAGCATTTATAGAGAAATACGGGCAGTCCTGAACTTACAAACGAATCCTGTTCCGCAAGTTCATCTGAAAGTCAGTTGTCTGGAACTTGAAATAAATTTTCCTATAGAAACGGAGGTATGGATGGTGGCTAGGTTCCCAGACCAGCCCACAAAAGCCCATTTAATCCACAATATGTTGGACTAATAGAAGTAACAGTTCTCTATTAGCTTTGTGCTATTCACAGTACCGTGGAACTTGTATCCGTACTGCCAATCGAACCATGAGATCTGAGGCACGGGGAACACAGCTGCTCATCAGCCCTACCCATGTGCAGCACAGTGACGCACCAGCCAGTGAGCAAGACTCGCCTTTGCGTGTTTAGAAGAGAGGCCACCAATTTTTCTTTGTTTATTTTGTTTCCTGTTGTATCCCCAGCACATAGTGGCCTGCAGTAAGTGCTTGATAAATTGTCACGAAATGAATAAATGCACTAGAGTGTCATAGACTTCTCCAGGAAATGCTTCTCAGACCCGCACTTAGAGTATCATTCCAGCAAGCCTGTTTGTTTTGTTTCCAAACCCATTCTGTGACGATGTAAAGGCTGATGTAGACAGATGACATCGACAGCAGTGAAAAGTGACTAACATCAAGGAGTTCCAGACAGGAAAGCTATAAAAAAGGGACACAGAAACCCCGAAAACACAACAGCCAGGGATGGTTTAGCTCGGGAGTCCTAGGAGTCATTATTATAAAGCAAACGTTAATTAATACTCTAAAAACTTACCACCCTGATTTGAGGATGTAGGAAGGTGTGTGTGGAAATGATAGAAAAGCTTACTAAGAAGTTAGGACGTGTAAAGGAGCAAACTCCTCCGTTATCTGGAAAACTGTTCTAGACTTCAGAGTGAGGACTCTCCAAGTTCTGAGGACTTGAGTGTTCTGGTTTGTCGTATTGGAAAAATGGTAGCTATTACACTTCAGTTACTACAGTGGCTATTTTTGGCTTTTGTGGAGCCCTCAGCCTTTTCTCTCTGGAAATATAATTGGCTAACAAATTTTGCCTTTAAAGCAAAAAAGAAACTACAAGTGGCATCTTAGTTGCTATAGATGGCCATGTAGGACAAATGGCCCAGTGTGGCTTTCTGGGCACTTGGGTAGGGGGACCAGATGGAGGTAGTGGTGGTTATCTCTGCAGAGGGTACCTGATTGGGGGAATTTTGCCCAAAGACAGAGCGTGGGCTTCAGGGTAAGATTGCCTGGCACTCAAATGTAGGCTTTTCCTCTTACTAGCTGTGTTACCTTGGACGAGTTATTAACTACTCTGAGCCTTAGTTTTCTCTGCTTCCAAAAGATAATGCCTTCTTTATAGAGTTGTGAGGTTTAACTAAAATAGTGTATTGAAAGGACCTTGTATGGTGTGGTTACATAAAAGGTAATCAACAAATGTAATTCCCTCTCTTACTATTTCCAGGGCATGTCCTCCTCTTACTTCTGTTGTTGAGTTTGAGCACAGGGCAGAGTGTGTGTGTTGCTTATTCAACAACTCTCCTTTCCAGAAATCTCCCTCATTTTTTGCCCTGCTCCATGTCTGGATGGGCCGTTGGGCAAATAAGCACAGCCTAAGAATGCATTGCAAATTTCTGGTAAATATTTGGCCACTTCGGTTCAGGTGATGATTTGAGGCTGAGCACCAGTACCGTAACATTGTTTCCACGGACAAATGTGGTTGGCTTGGAAAGGTAGGAATTACACATACCCCTCTGTTCCCCCTACCTCCTTTCTTGGGACCATGATACCCAAGAGGGTGGTGGCCTACATGTGTCAAGAGAGCTCATGAACAGAGGTCCCCTTGTTCTAGGTCTAGGTCATACAGTTTTGTTTGGGGGTGCAGGCCAAAAGTTTTATATGGAGGTTTCATAAATATTCCTAATTTTGTGAATTTGGGGATTGCGGTGGAATGTTATTGTGAACTGCCCAGATCCCCATTGGGGACAAAGGCTCTAGTTGTCCCAGCTGTTGAAAATGTTGTTGTTGATGGCATTTTACTTTGTTCCTTTCCAGGCATAGCGCTCAACTGAAGGGAGCTGCCTTATGCAAGGCTGTGTTCCCTCTCCAGGGACCACCCATGTGCAGTGACTGGGCAATGTGGTATGTGGAGATCTGGTCCTCTGGTCTTAGTGTGGGACATCTCTGAAGGCCATCTCAGCCCCAGAGCTTTCTGTGGCTTGGGGTAAGGTCCTTGTGGCAAGTGAGCTTCCACTTCTGCCCAATCCTGCTTCCTTCACACCCTCTCAAGGGCTCTTCCTAATCCATCACCTGCAGGCGAATCTCTATCTCACCAGCTGTTTCTGGAAGAGACAGACCTACAACACTTGGTGTGGGAAGAGGTGCTAAGAGGCATGTGTTAGGATGTGATCCGGGAGCTGGATCATCTGCCAGCCAACTGGCAACGAGGACCCTGGCTGTGGTGGTGGGTGAAGTCCTAATGGAGCCGCGCGTGCTGTAGCGGTTCAGTTGTAAACCTATCATTGGTGGTGAGCAGAGATGGGCTACTGATGAAAGCAATGCACTGGCAGGTATAATATCTCGGGTGTCTGAGTGATTTGGGGGCAGTAGTATTAAGGACTAGCTGTATTGATGTACTGGAGAAAGACAATGAAAGGCTGAGGATAATGAATCACCAACTCAACACCAAGAAGCTCCTTGGAAGCTTATAAAGAGAATCTTACTGCCTGAAGCTAGAGAGGAGAAAAAGGCAAGGAGTAGGCCTAGGGCGTGTAAGGATACCAGTGAATTCTCAACCTCAGGAGGCTTCTGTGCCATAATCATGGCCCTGGGACTTGGGACAGAGACATTTAGGTTGACACAATAAAGTAGATTGAATCCCAGATTCCCCTGATCTCTCTGGGCCCAGAGAAGCAACTCACTCCATTCTGTTAAAACCTAACTCTTGCCCCCATTTCAGTGTTCTTGGGCCCCGAGGATGACAGCATTTATCACACTGCAAAAACAAACAAACAGCTTGCCTGCTTGTCTTTAGGGTTCTCTCATGAGGATTCAAATGCCATGAGAAGAAGCTCCATCAAGTTGGGGATGAGGACAGGGCTCGTACCAGAGCCGGCCACCAGTCAGCATTTGGTGACTGGGCATCCTTTCTGACCTTCTGCCCTGGCATGGTCCTAGCCCGGAGCTGGCACCCAAGTGCTGAAGGACAATGTTTGCAAGAGCAGAAGTGTTTGTGGTCTTGTAATCCGAGCTAGTGGTGAAGTTTTGGAGGCCGTATGTGAAGGATAATTTTGATTCTGGGACACCCTTCTAAGGTCTTGCTTCATTATTCCACCCAGCCCCACGTGCACACACACAGAAGCATGCAGGCACATGCACGCACACTTCTTGATTCCCAGGCCCGCCCTCGAATCCTTTTTGAAGATGGAGGCCCAAGGAAACTCGTTCTTGTAAAACTCGTTCTTATAAAGCCATTTCCTTATTTTTTCTACCCTAAGAGGATAAAGCCTGTTGAGATGAGCTATTGGAGTCTGGGCCTCCATCTCACCCACCCCCAGCCCCGGGCCCCCGCCTCTAGGGCTGGCTCCTCATCAGACGGAATTGTTCCCACAGAGCCACAGAACTTGAGACTTAAATTGGATTTGCCTGTGGCTGGTGCTCCTCCAGTCGTCCCGCCTTTGTTTTTGATTTACCATTTTATTCAGTGTGTAGTCAATCATTCCTTCTCGGCCGTGCTCACCATAAACACAGCCCCTTGCCAAAAAAATGATGCCCGTATCAAATGATTTTATTACAGTAAACTGCAGATTGTCACAGTGTAAACACAGGTGCTGTTCAAACTCCACACCCTCCGGCTCTGTCCAGACCAGCGCGGGGGCCGTGGAGAGAGGGAGGCTTTGAGGCCACGAGAAAGGGAGCTGCGTCTGGGAGTCTTAGGACAGGAGGTCATTAGGCTCAACCCTTCACCAGAGAGAGGAAGAAACAGACCTCCAGACCCAAAGCCACGGGTCTCAGGTCACACCGAAGCCTAAGGGCAGAGCCAGGAGCCGATCTGGGTTTCTGTGCATCATAGACACGTCTGCTGTCCCTCCCAGGTTCACTGGAGGCACCTCTCACTGTAGTACAAGCCCTAGTGGAGCGAATGGGAGGAACTGAGTACTGTAACTTGTCCGAGGCTCCATCTGGGTCTTAATCTTTTTGTCCCAGGTTGTTGGGGTAAATGTGGAACACAGAACAAAGGGCAGGTAGGTCTTCCTGCCTCTAGCGTGGCCTGGGATGCCCATTGTCCAGACTGGCTCCTCTGGCCTGGCTCTGGGAACAGGAATGGGGGAGTCCCTGGGAGGCGGGCCAGACTAAAGGAGGCTTTTCTGGGATGAAGCCCTGGGAAAGCTGCCCTGCCCAGCGCCTGTTTCGGCCGTGGCCTGGCCATTCTGGAAGGTTGGGGCCACCCTGTGTTTCCCACGGAGCTCGCATGAGCGCCGACGGAGCCAGAGTTGGGTTTCTGTCGTTGCAGGGACAGAAGAGAGAAGAGCAAGACACACTCTGGAGTAATGTCACCACTGCCATCGCCGCAAATATGTTTCATCCCTAACCCCCCGAAAGTTGTTTTTGAAACAGGTGATGTATCAGGTGGAGGGGGGCTCGTAGAGAAGTGGACTCTGAAGATGGGACTATTTGGGACAACCCACTGATGATGTCACTTCCGCACTGGGAAATGGTTAGCCTGAGCTTTCTAGCTCTGTGGGAATCAGTGCGCACACATGCGCGCACACACGCACACATGCACACACGCACGCACACATGCACACACACACACATGCACACGCACGCACACATGCACACGCACGCACATGCACACACGCACACGCACACACACACACACACACACACACACGTCTTAACATTGGCCGTTTCCCCTCCTTCCTAGTTGCTTCTTGGCACAGCTGGGCCTCTGTAGTAAACAGATCCAATATTTACCAAGTAGCTTCAAAGGTGACATTTGCTTCCAAAAGTTTTGATTCCGCCTTCGTTGGGGTAAGTTTCAGCTCACAAGAGAAGCTGTTTTTGCTGAGCCTGGAACACAGGCCCCTCTGTTGGAGACTGGAACATAAATAGCCCCCTTTAAAAATAAATCTCCACTTTTAACTTTGTAGATAAAAATATCTGAATAAAGGACAGTTCTGAATCTGCACCTTCTCCCCTGCTTGACTCAAGCGCTTCTAAGTGGAGTTCTTTCCCTTCTCCTTTTACAGTTTCATTTTGGCTTTGATTCTAGTGAGTTCACTGACAGATTACTTCATTTTAACTATATGGCTTTTCTGTCTAGTGGGAGGCATATTTCTAAGTATCATATTTATCAAAAGAGCTCTGCAAAACAAGGGCCAGAATTACTCTTTTGATGGTTCCCCCTCTAACTACAACCACAATAAATTTTGTGAGAAAGAATGCTCAACTGGGGACCTTTTATGTTAAAGCCGAGAACCGGGGTTCAGACATTGTCACTTGCAAAAACCTCCACCAGTTGGGCTGTTTTCCCCCGCCCTCTCCCCCTCCCTGGGCAGAAATCTCACATCTGGTCTCACTTGCAAGGCTGGTCCTGGGCTCCCAGGGGCTCCATATTTCCCCCCCTATAACTTTAAATCAGAGGAGCATTTCAGTAAATCACAGGGAACACTTATTTATTGGACATAGTTTTGGGTCTCTTAAAGCATGGAAAATAAATTTAATGGAGCGTTCAGAGCATTTCTTCAATCTTTTGAGGGATTACTTGGGGAATTTGTCAACTGCGCCAAGCCCAGCAGCCTGATCCAGAGAGATGGGAAGGAAATGATGGGGGAATCTTCTCAGAGCACCAGGTGGGTCCTAAATCACCCCCTAGAAAGATGGATAGAAGGGACCCAATTGCCAGCCAGGTTGATGGGCAGCTTCGCTGTTTATTTAATAAACTATCATTTCAGCTGGTGACTTTAATCTGAATTACATTTTGTTTTTGTCATCCACTCTTGCCAAGTAATTTATGGAATACCGTAGATACTTCTTAACCTCAAACAGCAACGGAGGGAAGCGAAGAGCAGGGCCAGGGGAAGGAACAAGGAAAGACAGAAAGGAAGGGAGAGGCCCTGGGAGGCTGGTGACAACCTTGAGGTGGGTGGAAGAGCAGGTCAGAATGGAATAGTTGGAGAGCTAAGGGTCCTGGTGCTCACCCTCTCAGACCAGGGCAAGGTACCGTATTCTTCTGTGTATAAGACACCCCCATGTATAAGACCACCCTTATTTTTCCAACCCAACGTTAAGAAATCAATACATGGGTTATTCCCATGCCTAAGACAACCCCCAGTTTTTGGTCTAACGATTTTAGACAAAGGTACCATCTTATGAACAGCAACAACATGGTCCATACTTGGTGAAGTGCCACCTTTCTGGGGCATGGTGTGTGGATTTTGGGGCTGTTGTGGATCGTGTTGGGAATGGCCTGGCCTGAGGAAAATATAAAGGAGCTGATTGTTCATAATCAAGGGGGAAGCCTTGACTCCGGAGGTTGAATTTCCTAGAGTCGATAGAGCTGAGGAGGGGGTGGAGAAAGTTCCCCCTGAGCAAGGGTGTGTCTTCATGGGTGGGCGAGCCTCATTCCTGGCACCGTTAAGTGGGACATGAGGGTAGATGGGTTGGTCCCTCTTCTCTGAGGGAAGACAGTCAGGAGGAGGTTTGGGGGCTCTAGAGACCGGGGTTTTGATGTTTGGGGATGACGGAAGGTTGGCTGTTGATGGAACCTTCGAGAAGATGTGCTTCCCCCTCAGATGGTAGCCTCTGGAAGAACAAAGAGCTGTTCAGAAGGGCAGACAGGCTGTGTTTTTAGAGGCAGCATAACAATGACCTTATGGTGGCCATCATTAGTTTCAGCAGCGACAGCAATGAGGCCCACCCTTCCTCTGAAGCTTTGTAGGTCTTTACCTTCTGACTTGTCCTCATCTGAGGACATTCTTGGTTTTAGGCTAAAGCAAGGCATGCATTAACATGTAAAAAGGAGCAAAGGTTGGTGGGAGGCTCAGGCCACAGAGTGGCACAACAGGAGGACAGGGACGCAGGGAGGTCACCTTTCTAGTTCATATTCCCTTAGGATTCCCCAAGGGCGAGAGGAAATTCTGCTCCAGATGCTAATTTTCACAGAGTTCCTCTGATGTCTTGGGGAGAGAGGTTTGTTCTCTCATTTCCCATTCTTAGATATGAGCTCTTACGACTCCGGGACAGCCTCCTCCTTCCTTGCTTCTTCACTCTTTGCTTTTTCAGCCTATGCACACTGGTCCTGGCCCGGGCGGGGCCTACGGGATAACTGTGGGAGTGGGGGACCTCCCAGGGACCCCTGAGAGGATGATGGCAGGAATGAGAGGGCTTGGTGGTGGTGTTGGGGGGGCAGGGGGTGGGGCGGGATGACCCTATAGAAGGCTCCACTCTCTCCAGACTCAAAGTATAAGCACAACTGGGCTCTCTGTCCGCCCCCAGCCATCTGTGGGGTAAAGTTAGATGGGTTGTTAGGTGTGGGTGTGGAGCTTAGAAAATCACAGGACCAGGGCTTCATGGGTCAGCAAGGGCCTACACCCCATTTTCATGGGACTTCTCATGGGCTCAGCGTGCCTGTTGTCCCGATGGCTTACGATCAATCCTCCACGATCTGGCTCCTTCCCAGTTTTCAGCCTTGATTCCCTCACCTGCTCCCCGTCTCCAAACTCTGGCCTCTTATGGGCCTGGGAACACACTGGACTCAGGTTTGCCCTCTCGCGTTAGCTTTTGCTGATCTTTCTCTTCCTGTTTGCCACCCTCCCAGTTCTACACACATTTCAAGGTTGAGAGCAAATTCTGTTTTCTCCTAGCACATGCACCTGGCCATTTTGCTCTCCCTGATCAGCTTCCATCCCCCTTTAGTGTGTAATTAGATATGGTTTCATGTTTCCCCCAATGGGGCTCTGTTTCTCTGAACTCTCCCATCTCCTCACCGGGAAATGAGCGATTTAGATGGATGACCTCGAAGGTCCTTTGCAGTTATAATGGTCTAGGATTCTAAGTCCTATCTCCTCATCTGTCAACTCCTCAAAAGTGGGGACAGTGTCATTTCCTCTTGACTCTCTCAATGTTCTAGCCCTGGGGTTGGCCTTGAGTGGGTATTCCATAAGTACTTCTGTTTACTTGATCTTTTTTGGTCCTTTTTCTGACTGAAAATGCAGAGAATGAGGTGTCCCGGAAGCCTGGTCTCGTAGTCTGGCCTGCAGAGAAATTGTTCTGCGACTTGCAGATGTGGTAAAACTTGCCATGAAGTTCCAACATGCCATGTATTCTGTTGCAGAAATTTACACTGGGGAGTATTGCCCGGCCTAAGGAGGCATCTCATTAAAGGGGGCTGGGGAGCCTCCCTGCAGCAGCCACATTTTGGGGTGAAGTAGAGAAAAATGCTCCGCATGGTCCAGGTTTTGGTTTGTCCACTTCCTACCCACAAGAACCGGGCAAGTCATGTTTCCTGTGTGAGTGTTGTTTGCTCACCTCTAAAATGGCAAGTGCAGTACCCGCTCTGTCTATCTGGAAGGGTGGCTGTGGGAATAAAAAGATGAGACGTGTGAAAAAAGCGGTCTGTAAATTGTGAAGCTCACAGTGGTGGGTGAGAAGTGGCCCATGTGTGTATGTGTGTGTGTGTGTGAAGTACGGTCACTTAACATCTCAACCTAAAATAGTCAGAAAATAACAACAAAACGTAAGAAGAGAACATTAAAGAGCTCTCTCTCCCCGCTCTTCTACTGCTGGACAAGGGATCACTTCTTGTCTCTGGATAATACTCTATACAGACCAAAAAAACAGGAAAAAAAAAAAAGGTATTCAAAGTAAAGAAAGTTCAGGACTAAGAAGGAACATTCTGGTAGATTTTGCAAGTGGACTCTGGGAAGAGAGGAAAACATGAGCAAACAAAAGCTGTCACTCACTGGCAAGCCGTCTCCCCTGGGGAATAGTCTCTGTGAAGAAAAACTGAAGATCCGAAGGTTGCCTAGAGCAGACCCCAAGGTGATGGCTGTGGCTGGTAAGTCTGGACGCTGGGACGGGGCCTTCCGGGCCATCCACGGGGACTTAGCAGCTCTGAGGGGTCGCACTGTTGGTGAAGAGTCTGCCTGCTGCCCCTTGAGTGGGCACCGTCTCCCTGTTCCCCAGGGTCCCAGCAGCTCTTGTGAACAGGTGTGAATAGACGTGTAAGATAGTGCCAGGCCTGGGGCCCACACATCAACTAGAAACCTACCTACCCACTCTTGGCCTCTGTCACACACCCGTGCCTCTGTTTCCCTTATTCTGTCCCACCCTACCCTCTCTTCCCACAGCCGTGCCTGTCAGTTTTTACACCATGAACCAGAAGTCACAGCCCCCTTCCCCACCCAGCTGGCATTTGGACCTCCAGCCTTCGAGAAACCTATTTGTGTGCAAACAGACAAAGGATGCCCCCAAACCCCTCCCAACACACCATCACGACTTTCCAAGATGATGATGGAGTTTTTCCCCTGTTCTGCTTGATATTTCTGCCAAAGCAAGAAAAATCCTCGTTGAAGTCTAGCAGGAAATCCAATAAAAATTCTTCAAAAGATGGGCTTGACATTGAAAAACAGCAAAATTATAAAATAGGCCTTAGAAAAGAGAGAGCAGAGTTATTATATCTGGCACCAAGCAAAAGCCCCGAGACCCCGTCCAAATGAGCCATCACAGATTGAAAGTGTTTAGCTTCCCGTTGATTAAATATGGAGAAGGACCCGGGGCCTGCCAAGCCTCGGGGATCCAAAGTTTGTTTTCAGTCAGAATGTGTTTTCAGTCAATGGAAAAAATGGTCGGCCTGCGCTGGGCTATGTAACCGAGAAGCCCCAGGTTTGGGGTGAGTAATGGCTGTGAAGCAGAAAACCATGAGGGCTGTTAATCACCCCTCCCAGGCCCCTGTAATTTAACTCAGCGACTCAGCCGACTTGGAAAGCCCCCTGCCCCCACCCCATCTCCTTTCTTCCTTCTCCCTCAGTTTATTTTGCTCGAGGGGGAATAGATGAGTCCTTCTGATGCTTGTCTCTATATTTCAGCTGTTAAAACTCTTCACCCCCAAGACATCCCGTGCCCCAGTCCCGCCCCCAGCACCCGCCGCCCTGAAAACCCTGAGAAATGAGAACAGGGGGGAGGACACGTACTCCCATGGACGGGTCCTTTCAGGGAAATCTCAGTGTCCCGTGAGCTTCCTGGAATGGAGGCCTGGAAAAAATCTCTTCCTTCACCCTTGCCTTTCCCAGGCAGGCTGCGTTTCGGAGGTGTTTACTGACAGTCTTGGAACAGGCTTATCTTATGCCGGCCTTCCAATTTTCTTTCTTCCCGGGCTTTCCCGTGCCCCATTGCATCCCTTTACAATGGAGGGGATAGGAGGTCGGTTTGGGGATGTCATTAAAGTGCACACCCGTGAAGCTGAGAGAGAGAGCGAGCTGATGGCATGTGGAGCTGGAACTCTGAGGAAAGCCAAACCTCCTTTCCTGTCAAATGCAAACACCTTCAAGTTGCACACCCTGCCAGTGGCCTCCAGGGAGCATGCGCTGGTGGCATTTTTGACGTGCTCTCTCTCTCTCAGGCTCCCCACTGCACGGGGCACCCCATGGCTTTCATGAGCGCTATGGGGTTCCTCAGCTTCAGACCTGTATAGCGTCACCTCTCCGGGTCCCTGCTCTTCGTGGGTCCCACGGCCCTGGGGTCTGTGTAAAAGTGCAGCGAGGCCCAGCCGAGCCGCCGTGTGCTCTGCTGTGTTTCCAAATGCGAGTCGGGGGGAAGCCGGGATGGCTCAGTGGGTTAAGCGCTCACTTTGCAGCCCCGGGGACCGGGGATCGAATCCCAGCCCCGGCCCGTGTGGAACCATATGCTGAGCTGGGAGCTCCCCCAGTTCAGTTCTCTCTCTGTCTCTGTATCTCTCTCTCTCTCTCTCTCTCTCTCTCTCTCTCTCTCTCAAAAATAAATAAATAAATAAATAAATAAAAATTTAAATGCGAGTCGGCCTGAGTGGCAACTTCCCCTCAGAGTGGAGTCCGCTCTATACCTTTGTGTTGGGCGCTCAGGTCCGGTTACAAGAAGTCACTCCCACCAAAAGTTTTCTGAAGACTGGGCAACGAACTGAAGGGAAGCAGTCAATAAATGGCTTTATAATGATGGCATGGGAAATGCCCAGTGGTTTAATGGAAACAGACTGTGTGTGCGTGTGTGTGTGTGCGTGTGTGTGTGTTTGTGTGTCTTGGCACCTCGGCTGTGGAGGACATGAGCTCAGTCAGCAAATACCCGGATAAGCAATGGTGAAGGCTAGGTTGTCCCACATAGTACGGTAGCTAGAGAAGTTCTGGGTGGGGAGGAAGGGAAATAAGAAGCTGTGGGTGGGTGTAGTGTGGGTGTGTGTGTAAGGAGACAGGGATACATTCAGGATGTCACCATTCCAGGAAGGGAGATCAGGAGGTTATAAGAGGAAGGAGGAGGGCAGAACAGAGTCAACGTTGGTCCTCACGTACAACTTGCTGTCTTCACGTTTTTATAATCCTCCTCCTTACCATGGCTATTTTTTTATTACTCATTAAAGTGTGCAGGCATTGTGCCAAAGTGTTCTCTGTTATCTTGACCTCTTTCCAGAGACTCCCCGGGACATGTCTTGTCTTCCTTTGTCACAACAAGGAGCCTGAGATTCAGAGTTTGAAAGAGCACAAAGCTTCAAAGTGGCTGAGTCAGGATTTGAACCCGGGTCTGCCCTCCTTCCCACCCTGAACCCACAGTGGCGGTCCAGTGGGCAGGCTGCTTGCCGTAGGCAGTTTTTCCAGGGACCAGGCATTTGGAGAGAACCCAGTAGGGTTCACGTTACAGATACCAGTTCACAAGGGGAAGAAAAGCTGCAGCCCCATGAGGTGGGGAGGCGGCATTTCAAATAGCTGTGGTGGCCGCTGAGGCCCTGCCTCATGGGCAGTAGCAGGCCCAGGTTGGAAGGGTCAGTGGCAGGTCACTGTCACCATCAATCACCCCAGGCCTTTTGTCTGTAGGGGTGAGAGGGAGGGGGCTGGGTTGGGCACCAAGCAGAGAGGGTGAGCCAGTAGAATTTAAGGGACTCTGCTGGTGGCAGGAGCTGGGAAGGGGCATTTAGAATTTCAAGGAGCATCTTCATGCTGTGAGGAAGGTTCTCGTGGGAGAAAAATGTGCTGTTTCTGGGTCCTGGATGAGCTAGCTGTTCATCTTGATGTTCAGTCAGCCCAAGACTAGGTTTAATGTCGGTCTATCCATCCAGTTTTGAATGCCTCCTTGACCCACATCACCCAAGTTCTAGACGTTACCCAGAAATACATTATTAGTGTTCTTTCAGAGAAACTTACGGTTGGGAAAAACATATACACGGAGCATTAATAGTCATGACTACATATGTATATCGTGCACATATAGAGGGAATTCGATCAATGACTGGCTTGAGGTAGGAACGCCTGTTGGCTCCACTTTTCATATGAAGAAGCTGAGGCCTGGGGAGGTGAAGGCACTTGGTGGTGAGTGGGGGAGCCAGGATTCAACTCTGGGCTGTGTGGAGAAGGCAGGGAGTTGGGGATCCCTTCAGAAATGGACGAGACACTAACTGAGCAGGCCGGACTCAGGCTCGTGGTCTGTGGGAGGGGAGGGAGTGAGGGCCGCGCTGTGTGGGCAGGAAGCTTTGGAAGAGGGTAGACGTGGTTGAGATGTGGGACGTGGGGATTCGTGAGCAAGGCCGGGGGTGAGACTGATCCTGGCATTTGCCGGGGAGAGAGGGTGAGTCTGACTACAGAGTGCTGTGGTCATGGGGGTAATAAGGGTGCAGGCCAGTGGGTGGGCTGTGGGCAGGGAGGCCTTGAGTTTGACGGATGGCTGTGGGCCTTCATTTCTGCCCATTTTGTCAGCACTGGCTGGGTGACTGTCCCCAAAGGAGCACATAACTCAGCAGATCTCATGACCCCTGGGTTCCAGGCCCCGCTGTGTCTCATGGGACCCCAACTCTTTGGGGGATACTCTTGTATGCTCCTTGGTAACATGGCTAGGGCAGTGTCTGCTCTTGGCTGGGAGCTGAGGCCAGTGGCAGGGGAAGTTGATGTCTGAGGTGCGGCCCAGGCCAGTCGCCCGTGTGGAGGCAGATCCCCAGCGCCTGGGCTCCCTTGTTCTTCTCGCACCTCCTGCGGTGGGTGGTGGACGAAGGGGCTGGTGTTGAGACCTGAGATGCAGGCCCGGGTGTAGGCAGGAGGGCTGCAGAGGGCTGGGCTGAGTCCCTGACACTTGAATGAACCTCCCTCTCCCGCTCCCATTAGCGCTCCATGTCAAAGGAGTCTGGTAAAAGTTAACAGGCCTCCTGGCCTCGAGGAGATCAGAGGGACAACTGGAACTTGCTAGGGTCAGGGAGAGGTCACTGAAACCTGCTTGATCGGGCAGTTACTGGAGCTGACCCTGGTCTGGGTGCCTGGACTGTCCCCTCCTCTAGGCCAGAACCTTTCCAGCGCAGTGGATCTGAGCCCTCCTTTGCCTAAGGCCTCTTGGTGGGTGTCCCAGGTCCCTCCTGTAGGACCCCCTCTCTGTTGGCCTTGCACCTTCCCTAGCTTTGGGCCCAAACATGTGTGGGGAGGAAAAAATACACAGGGGGCTAGCAAGCAGAGTGACGAGGTGGAAGGGATGCTGGGCTGGGTGGGGCCTGCCCAGGTGTGACCCTGCTCTCTGACCCCTCTGTGGCTCAGAGGGGGAGGAGATGAGGGTTGGGGTTGAGGGGAGGCTGCCGGCTAACATTTATCAGGACCTTTGAAGATGTAAATGCTTCCCCAGGCCCTGCTGGGATTGATGGGGTCAGAGTTCACAGGCATGGTTGCCTGCTTCTCCAAGTGGGCTGGGAATCTTACAGACAGATGCGTTAGGGTCCCATGTGATAGGCAGAGGACTCATGGGAAATGCTATTCCTGGGGCTCTCTTGAATCAGGCCTAGCGACTTGAAAACAGGAGGGTCTGACATAAGCTGTCTTTTTTCAAATGCTCACCTTTCTCATGGGCATGGTTTCTAGGGTGTAATTGGTCCTACCATCACTGGAAGACCTGAGTGCTAGCCTTCATTTCCTGCCTCTTCCTGATCTGTGCTTCTTATTCTACAAATGCTAGATGGCTCAAGGTTTCCTAGTCATACCACGCTCTTTCATAGCTGGTATCCCTCCATGGTAGCTCCTTTCCCTTCCCACCCTCTCAGCATGGCTAATTCCTACTTACCTTTCTGTATCACCTCCTCTAGGAAGCCTTCTGGGAATGGAATCTGCCCCCCTGCATGATTCTCCTGTAGTATGAAATGACTCGTTCAATCAACTAATTATTTACATGGTATGTGCCAGGCCTTGTTCTATCTGGAATGCATGCGTGCATAAAACAGACTAAAATTCTTCCCTCAGGGAACTTACATTCTAGAGGGCATTGATAGTGAACAATTACATAACCCTATTCTAAATGCTTTACACGTATTAACAAATTTAATCCTCATAGCATCACTACGAGTTAGGTCAATTATTATCCATGTTTCACACGAGGTTATACAGCTAATATGGGGCATATTTTATTTAATTGAATAATTTAAAATCTATTCCTTACAACAGCCCTATGAGATAGATGTGATTTTCCTCATTTTGCAGATGAGGAGACCAAGACTCAGAAGTATGAAGTGATTGTTTAAAGGTCATCCATCAAGTACGTAGTCGTACCATGCAGGACGATGCTAAGCCTGTGAAGGACCATAATGCCTCCCTAGAATACTACTACTCCCTTTTCTATATTGAAGCAGTTTCTCAGTCTGTTGAAATGATCTCATCTTCTCCATCATCCTGGGAGCTTCCCCAAGGCAGTGACCTTGGCTTACTTATCTGCATCCTTTGAAATCTCATTGTGATGGGCACTTAGTTGGCTTGCAACATCTACTTGTTGATTGATTGATTGACAGCCATGTGTAGGTGGAGCTGAGAATACAGCAGCTAATATTTACTGCATACTCTGTGCTGGGCAGCGCCTGGGTCCTTGCTCAGCATGATCTCTTCTAGTTCTTACAACAGTCATGTGAATTAGCTGTCACGGCTCTGAGGCTGGCAGCTGGTATGTGCTAAAGATGGGACTTGAATCACAGGTTCACGCTGACTCTGAAACTCCATGTCCTTTCCTCTAGGCCACGGGAGGCTGATCAGAGGGAAGGTGGCCGCTCTGAAGGCATCTGAACCTCAGCCTCCTGGCTGTTGCTGTGTTGGCCTCCACCAGGCCAGGAGGCCTTTGGGACCGCAGAGGGCCTGCAGTGTGCAAGGTCCTCACCCATGACAGGCCGAAAGGCATCTGGAGAAGTAGTGGGGGCTTTGCTGCCAAGATGATTCCCGTCTGTTAAGATGTCAGGCACATGGAAGGTGTGCAGTGAATTTTTTACAGGTTGCTGTGGAATCATTCTCTGCTCCAGAGAAACGGCCGGATTCAGACTCAACACGCAGATACCGTGGGTGTTTTGCCTTTGAAGGAGGAGGATTTTGGCAAAATAGATTCCGGTCTTCAGGCCTGGAGCAGAAATGGAAGAGTTCCTGCTCTATGTGTGCTTGATTCCTTTACTCTGACGTGTGTGTGTGTGTGCGTTTGTGTGTGTGTGTGCATTTTCTTTCCCGATTAGGAGGGGAGAACAGAGCCGAGTCTTCTGGTTCATAGGACACAGCAGACTGGCCGGGTGGGTACGTGTACAGGAGAGGGGGACGCAAGAGATGGACACAGACACGCCGCTGAACAGGCGACCCGCGCCCATGTGGCAGGCCTCTCAGGTTCTCACTCTTGCCATTCGGTCTCATTTGTGTCTAGAGTCCAGTCTCTTGCAGTAACAGCCATGTCAGATCCCCCACCCCCACTCCGGTTAATCTCCTGTTTTGCTTGACTACGAGTCAAAATGCAGGACTGCACCCAAATGAACTAAGCTCACTTAACTCACTGGCAGGTAACTTGATAGATGAGTTGGCCAGCACCCACTTCGGGGATTAAGCACAGCCTGAGCTGTGGAGACAGTGGGAAACAACCTTGAGTGGCTGGTCAGCAGGTGGCCTCATGTCACCCAGGGACAGAGCCCCAGCCCCAGCTCCCCAACTCTCATCAGAAGGCTGATGTGTGTCAGGTGGACAGCTGACATTGCTCTTTCAGCCTCTTCCTCCAAAAGTGAGGATGCACAGACTCTTTCTCCTCACTTTAACTCCCTTGGGGTTCGTTAGGGTGTCTAACTATTGAGGAGGGAATGACTACAACTGTGTGCCCACCAGCCCAGGGGTTATTTCCTTAAGCTCCTCCCCAAATCTACCCTCATCTGCTTTCCTTGAGCCCACCCAGGTAAAATGTCCAGCAAATGACCTCGTTGGCTGAGCTCGCTTGTTTGTTGAGCTAACTCAGAGGGAACACGGGTCTTTCAGCAGAAGGTGGTGTACAAATGGGTCTTTTACGGTCCAAGTGCAGAAGAAACTGACCACTCGCAGAAGGCTGCACCCATCCACAAAGGGGCCTGTTGCAGAGGGGAAACTTCTAGGCCCTTTCATCATGACAGGGATTGTAGCTCTGACTTCAGATAAGCAGAACAAACAAGCCTCAGCCCCAGTGGGAACTGGTTCTGCCCCCTTTCTTTGCTTTTCTAAATCATCAAAGCCAAGTTCCTAAAGCCTGACTGTCTCACGGTACTTTCTGATGGTTTCATTGTTTTGTTTATTGTGCTTAGGACAAGTGCTAACAGACCACTTTCAAAGTGTGCTGATATTTCGGTTGTTTTTGAATGGCCCTTCTGTTTTCCTGCATCTGGACAGCATTAGAATATGGCCTCAGGGAACCACTGGGTTCCTATAAAAGTGTACCAGGTCCCTTTTTTTGTAGAAAACACTGGCCATGGCAAGATCAGACACCCCAGTTGGGCAGGAACAAACACCCAAAACGAGGACAGAATCCTGAGACAGCGTTCAGCAGCCAGGGTAGGCAGGCCTGAGCTAGGCAGCGTCCAGCGAGCTTTGCCAGCTGGACTCGGGGGTGGGGGTGGGGGGCTCTTTCTCTCCATGGACACACTGTGATCTTCTTGTGGGACGACTCTACCTAGCAGAGTGTCTGGCATGGGATGATGCCACTAAATGCTGGTCATCAACAGGTTTCCTCTCTCTTTGTCTTCTCCCGGTTGCCTGGTCAACCGTTGGCCTGGTGTCCAAAGAGAAGGCTCCTGGGAACGAGTCAAGGCAGAAGAGCTGGAGCAGGGAGAATGGCATGGAGTCTAAGGCAGGACCAAAAGAGGCCGGGTGGCCCCAGGGAGGCCTGTGCTGGAACTCCTGATCGGCTTCCCTTCGTGTCTCTCTTTGGGGATCTTTTGCTACCTTGCCCAAAGAACTAACGTGCGGTGGACGTGTCTCCTAACACTCCTCTTTGGTTTCCACAGCCTTGTCCCTCCCACTGCTCCTGCTTTGACCCTTCCCCATGCCTTGCCACATTTGGCAGTACAGCCAGCTTCCTCCAGTGTGAGAGAATCTCAGGGTTTGAAAAGGGCTTAGAAGCAGTGAGTTATGCATATAGCCTCACTTTATAGGTTTAGCACAAACTCTAATTTATTTCTTCAAGATTTTCTCTGTTTTTCTCTTTTTAAACTAGCTGAGGTTGTCTTTAGCCCACGCACCTTGCCAGCTTGTAAATGGCTCTCTCTTGTTTGGTTTGAGAAATAGCAGGGATCCTTTCTGACTTCCCTCCAGGTAATTCTGTGGCTCAATTTGAGCAGGCCCCCTGAACTTGCTCTTAGAGTCAAACAGGATGAACATTGAGGGGGGTGACAGTGAGCTTTGGTGCCTTGGTGTCGCAGTCATAGGGGATTGAGACAGTCATAGGGGATCCAGGTAGTCTAGATGACCGAAAGAGTAGCTGTCAGTTGGTTCTCAAACAGAACAGTGGGAGGCTTGTAAACCTATAATTAGCGTTTCTGGGTGGGGTCAGGGGCTACGTGATCTGATTGGTTGGCGATGACTGGTCTCCACCCAATGGGTCTCCAAGTTCTTGACTCCTTGATGGTGACACTCCCAAGCATTTCCTTTTGGGTACACACTATCTTGTTAAAAATTCCCATTTAAGTCACTTGCCATGCCCTTGATTTTTTTTTTTTTTTCTTAGAGTTTTAGCATCCTTGGAGTTGAATATGTATTGCATGTACTTTAGCTCATCTGGGACTCCCAAGAAAGCACTCAGTGGCACCATTTTGTTCCTTAGGAATTGTGTTGCCTCTTGGTTCTGGCAAAATGATTGGCAAAGAGAAACTCTGGGTCCAGGGCCAGGCACATCCCAATGGGCTGGGCTGATGGGCCTCTGAGAAACTGAACATGCCTGCCACAAAGTCATAATATCCTATAAGTGAGATACTTCCTGTTTCCAATGTGATTCTACAGATAGGCGAGATAGAGAGCTGTGGGGTGTTGTGTGTGTGTGTGTGAGAGAGAGCATGCGTGCGTGTGTGTGTGAATGCTTGTCACTTTGAAACATTTCAAACTTTATGTAGCTGTTTCTTTTTCACCAGGATCTCTGCTTGTGTGAAACTTTAATTTTATAGCTTTGGCTGTTAATTCATCATGGGCCCCACCATCAATAAATATTTATTGAGCTTTCACTGAGCGCAGCACGTTGAAATAAGAACTATATATTTGACTCAAGAGGAGTCAATAGCGGATGAGGGTAGATTTGGGGAGGGGCGGAAGAAACAATCATTGAGATCTCTTACAACCCTGAGACTTCATGACTCAATAACTAAAGCGATAGGGCCTGCTTCACACACATACGGCAGTCAGCTACAAGAGATGCATGGGCCATCGCAAAGCTAGTCACCTCCAGAAAACCCACTCAGTGCTGGTAACCCACGTCCTCAACCTTCTGTCCATTTTAGGATTCAGAGCTGCAAAGGGACAGGTGAATCTTCTTGACCTTTCCCACGGTGCCCTGTCAAAGTAAATATTTGATTTTGGAATTAAAAAGGAGCAGAGATAGACCTTGGGGAAGTTTGGAGCCTGTTCATGCGTTGGCAGGAGAGAGCCATGCCTCCTTTCTTACAGGGTATCCTTGGCAGCCTGGGGGGCCCACTTGGTGAGAACCTGGCCGTGGAGCGGGCTGGGAGGAAGGCTGATGAGGGAGGCCTGTGTGCCTTTCACAGCGTTACTCAGAACAGAAAGAGTACGCCTGCCACGGCAGTGACTCAGGCCTCCTGGGGGGTTTTCTTCAACATTATGAAGATGAATATGACTGAGAATTCCTGCTGGACCCGGGATTCGTGCTAATTGCCTCCATATTTATGGGAAGATGGGTAGACTACGGTGGGAGCCTCTGGGTGGACCAGGCTGCGGGAGTGCTCAGGAGAATGGCCCAGGCTCCAGCTAGAGCTGTGAGGAGGTAGGTCTGAGCCTTCGGGGTCAGGCACTTCTGTTCTTATTATTGCTGCTGCTACCCTTCCCTTTGTGCACAAGAGAACCAGGAGTGGTTACATGCCCATGGTCTCGCCATCAGGCCAGAGAGTCCACAGCGTCAAGGTAAACAGGAGCTGTGGGTCCATATCAGCTGCCTCCCAGTTTGCACGGGGCGTGCGGCAGGCAACCACGCCGACCGGAGCCTCTCTCTTCCTCAGAAAAGGTGGTTTTCGGTGTCTCAGGAGCTGATGTTAAAGCATTGACCTTTAATTAGTAGGGTATCAGGGCTCAAGGGGACTGATAGAGAAGCAGGCAACTGGAGTTCCTGGTTCCACAGATGCTGCTACTTTGACTGTGGGCTAGTTACCTTCCCTCTCCAAGCCTCAGTTTCCCTATCTGCAAAGTCGTAACATCGCATAGGAATGTTGGGCAGTAAATGAAATGATACATAGAAGGAGATTTGCATCAGGCCTGGACCACAAGTTAGTTATTAGTCATTGTGAGATGCCGTTCTAGGGACGGGGTTTAGTGGTTAAGGGCGCAGGCTCAGGACCGATGGCCTGAGCCCAGAGAGGTTAGGTGATTTTCCACGTCACACAGCTGGTGAGGAGCACAGTTCAGAGTTCTTTCCAGATTGCTCGACCCGGGATGCTTTGATCAGAATTCTGGGATGGGGCTTTGGTCCTAAGAGGTGCCTGTCTTGGGGTCAGGGCGATGTGACTTCCTAGTATCCCTGCACAACTACCTGGTGAGGAGCAAAGTGCTGGAGGCACTCCAAGGGACTGTTTGTTGCCTTCCTCCTGAGCAGGCTCTGGGGTTAGCCTGAGCAGCTGCCCCGTCTACCCACAATGCCTTCAGGCAGAACGGAAGCCCCATGGCCCAAGCAGGGTGGGGGTGTCCCGGCGCCCCAGGGATCTCAGTGTGGCTTTCTGTCAAGACTCTGTTGGTGCCTGGTTCCCCCATAAAGCCATTATGTACTGGGGGAATTAATCATGCCGTTAGGTAAGCATTATGGCACTTTTATGGCAGCTTTGAAGCTAATCTGTCACTAATGCCGGCTGGATTATCATGATTTCTTGCAGTTGTGATTCATTAACTCGAGGCCTAATAGTAATTCTATTAAACATCTTCCACCACCATGTGCCCCAACACGTCCCCATTCTCTGTTCTATTGTGCTGCTGCAGGGGCGTGACTGGCAGCCTGTGTGGTCCCTAAAGGGGAGCCCCAGCGAGATGGACAGGCCCGCAGCCAGCTAGAAACCGCCCAATGCTGTGACCATCCCCTGACCAAGCCCAGAACAGGTCTCCTTCCCATTCCCGCTGGACTTTTCAGTTGATTTCTGCTTTTCTCTCAGACGGGGCCACAGGGCCTTTCCTGAAAGCCTGTCACTGTCTTCAGGAGGCCAGACCTCAGAGAGGCGAAGGTGAGGCTGTGTGGATGGATCAGTCTCAGAGGGAGACAAGCACCCCACAACTTCACAGGTGATGGTCGGACCCGCGGGGCAGAAGTGGGTTTAAAGAGAGAGAGAGAGAGAGAGAGAGAGAGAGAGAGAGAGAGAGAGAGAGAGAGAGCACAATAGGAACACTGCTCAAGAAATCTGGTCACACACACGGCCCTTTCCCGTCTTGCTCAAAGCTAACAAAACTCAAGGGCCAGAAGGCAGGCTGAGGGGATGGGAAGCAGAGGTGGCATGCCATTGACTGCCGGGCCTGCCAGCATTAATAAAATTCCTTGGTGAGGTTTTTCAGAAAGAAATGGTTCTCTGAGGCTGGCTGTTCCCTGCAAAAGGTCAGCTCCAGGGCATGGCTTGACGGATGGGCTGTGAGCAGGCAAGAAAAAGAAAGCTGGGAGTCAGGGGCCGCTGGGGGTGGGCTGGGAGGAAGCGGGTGGAGAGCTGGAGTGCAGGCTCGGCCCTGGTGCCAGTGTCTTGCCCTAGTTCTGTACCATCCATCAAGCCCGGCACGAATATCTCAACAATTTGTAATGCCCCCGCCCCCTCCAACGTGCCCAAGTGCGCACCAACGCTGACCCTTTGCTCCTCATTCAGGCGTCTGCTGCCACCGAGTGATGGATGGCTTCTCCTCCCCCGGGATCGCCTCCCCACAGCTGGGGAAATACGGGCAGGTAGAGAGGGTCAAACCCGGGGCAGTCAGAGTGACCTAGTCACCGAGGCCAAGGTACGCTGTGCTTGCAGGGCAGCAGGTGAAGCCCGGGATAGAGAAATCGAACGGAGACGGGAAGCCAGGAGATTGTTCCTACTATATAAGGAGGAGAGGGGGCAAAAAAGCCTCCAATCAAACCCCAGAAAAACTCTGCATCCCGAGGTCTTCCAAGACTTCTAAAAATCTCTAACGTGGTGCAATGTCGTCTGTGCCCAGCTACAACATTGCCTGCTCCGCTCCATCTGTGTTTTCTCACGCCTGTGTGCTTTAAGAACCACTGACATGGAAAACAAGTTAAAAAATACAGAGATGTATATATAGCAAGATGGAGGAAGGGGACAGGGCTCTGCAGCCTGTATTTGCTGCGTGTGTGTTTGCCAGTGTTTATTGTAGGAAAACGTGTAGAAAAACAAAGTTTAGGCAACTGGAGTAAACATTCTCAACACATCAGCCGAGGAGAAGTCAGGATCCAAGGTTTCCGTCCTTCCTCATTTTGGGCGGAGCTGGTAGGAAAAGAGGGGATCTCTGCCCTTTTTCCACCATGCAGGTGGTATTCCCTGTTTCTTGTTCATGGTGACAGGGGTTCTTCTGGTGGGGGTATGCAAACAGCACTGAGGTGTGGGCTGTCCAGCTGCACCAGCCATGTGGGGCTTCATGGAGAAGTCTCCTCTGAGGGCTGAGAGGCCTTTGGAAAACAGGAAGTGAAGAGTAGCCCAGATGTGTGTGTGTGTGTGTGTGTGTGGAGGTGGGGGTGGGGGCAGGGGCTGGAGAGGGCTTTGTCTCTTGCAAAGAGGGTCAGGTGAAAATTCATTTCAGCACTGAAATCATCCTTGGCCTTGAGGGCTTGGCGTGGGAAACTGACCCCTTGACACCCCTGAAACCTGGACCCGACACTCCAGTTTCTTCTTGGGACCTTCAGAAATGAGTCGGAGGGTCCAGGAGAGTGTCCAGGCAAGGGAATCTGGGGACCGTGCAGTTTTGCATGAGCTGAGCAGAGAGAACCGAGCAGGATGGGTGTGAGGGAGGCAGAGGGGTGGAGGTTGGTGAGGCAAGAGAGAGACGGGGCCAAAGCGAGGAAATGGAGGAAAACAGAAATTCATAGGCTGGTGGGAGGAGAGGGGAAGCCAGAGGAGAAGAGCAACTGAGAGAAAGATCCAAGGGATAGGTGGTCACGGGACAGGAGTCATCTGGGAAAGAGAGAGGGGAGGAGATTTAATGAGGGCAACTCGAAGGCCAGCTTTAACCAACAGCTGGTGGGGGGCGGGTTTGATCTCCTTGTGAGTCAGGCGGTTTGATGAATCGTGGCCTGTGGTGGAGGAGGGACACCTGGCCCTGTTGCTGAGCTCTTTGATCTCCGGATTCCTCAGGGCCTTGGGAGAGGAACTGCGGGAGTGTGTGCCCTCCCAGGGCCCTGGAAGGCCTCGCCGGGGCTCCCCGAGAAGGGAGCCAGGCGGCCCTCAGAGAGGCTGGGAGAACTGGAGAGGGGAGGAGTAAATACAAAGGGCAGGCGAGGCCCCTGAGAGAGAGGTCAGCTGAGGGGAATGCAGAACGGGGAAGGCCTTTGAAGGAGACTGGGGATTCTATGGTGAGGACTCCCCCTACCCTCTGTCTCTGCAGGGGAATAGCTGAAGTGTTAGGGAGAACCAGGCAGAGCAGCGAGCCATTGCACAGAATCATGTTACATTGCTTGTGGCTATAGGGCTGGCTAGTTTAGTCAAGTCGCCAGCTCTTGTGTGAGAAGAAGGGGGGTGCAGGGTTCCCTGAAACTGGCTCCATTTAATGCATGTTGGATGGAAATGGATTTGAGAAAAGAAATGACATAATGCCAAATTAAAAAAAAACACAAACCTCTCAAGAAGAAGGAAAAAAGGAACTAAAACCCTAATGCCCTTAAAAAAGAAAACCAGAAAAAAAAAAAAAGTCATATATTATGTCTTTGGACTAAATCCATTGGTGTTCTGCCAGTTTCAAATAATAGTGTAACTTGATTAAGAAACTTTACAGGATTTAAAGTTGTTGGCTTTCTGACTCCTCTCTGAGACTTCTCTTTAAGTCACTGTCTACACCAGGCTAATTTGTTCCCAGATTCCTTAATCTTCTGAGAGCTGGGGATGACATTTATCACTTGGTAGCCATATTTGAAGTGTTCACGATTTCTTTGGTTCATGATTTCCGCCCAGAATTTTGGAATGACTTAACAACATTACCCTGGAAATGTCCTGCTATTGAGATGCTCTGTGTGTGTGTGTCTGTACATGTGAGCGTGTCTGTGTGCATGTGCTTGTGTGTAAACTTGTCAGGTTTCACCTGCCCTGCCCTCCTTTTGGGCTGGTAAGCTCCTGCTCAGAGCTGCCTGAAGTTTCAGAGAGAGCACCCCTGGGGACAAGATTTCTGGGGATGCTGGGATGGCTCAGTGGGTTGAGAACTCTTCTTGCAGCCCTGGGGTCCAAGGATCGCATCCCGGCCCTAGGCTGTGTGCATCCATATGCTGAATTGGGGTGTGCCCCCAGTTTGGATCTCACTGGGGCGAGCTTCCCATGTGGGAGGCCCCCAGCTCATGGAGTGTGTGTGTGGGAGGTTCCTCCCATGCAGAAGACCTCGGCCTGGTTCCTGCCCTGCTGTAACCCCGCGTCTACTCGTGGAGTGAAACTATATCGAAAACTAATGATGTGCAACTATGGAGACGGCTCTGGGCCCTCCCCCTTCTCTCTGTCTCTTTCTCTCTGTCAAAAACAATAAAAATATATCTTTAAAAAGAAAAAAAGAATTCAGCCATCACACAGGACATAGATGGCAGGGTTCCAAAGGCAAATTCCAGAGCTGACAGAGGACAGATGTTCAGGTGGGATCAGGAAATGACATTTGTGACCAGATGCCATTGGCATGGCTTAGAAGGCCGTGGTGGGGGCCGTGCACAGGGCACTGGCCTTGTCCCCTGTGGCCCAGCTCCACGACTCGGTCCCTAGCTCTGTGACCTCCTCACATCCCTGGAGTTTCAGTTTCCTCACCTATAAGCTGCAATAAGGAAAAATACTTGCCTCAGAGGCTGCTGGTGAGGATTAAGCGCATTAGGAGATGTGAAAGCACCCTGCCAACGATGAAGCTTTCAATTAACAGCAGGTATTAGAATTACTGCTCCGATTACAGAAACCCAGGCCTCTTTAAACACCCTTGTTGACAGCAGGGATGTTTTAATTTCCAACAGGGTTTGCTTATGGAGGGCACGAGAAAATGGGATGTCACGTTCCCAGCACCCCCTGCCCAGCCTCCGGGGCACCTGCTCTCCTGTAATTATTATTTACTAATAAGTATGTTGTGTTCATAAATGTCTCATTAAATCCAGATGAAGTCCTGCACCTGGCTGGCCTGGCTTTTCTGAGTAGGACAAGGCAGGAGCCCCTGGAAGCTCTGCCTGAGCGGCCTGCTACCGCTGGCCTGTCTGGGAGGGTGCAGTGGGCTGACCTGTGGGAGTCCCCTGAGCCGGGGCCACCCTCGCAAATCTGTACACTTCTCCCTGCAGTCTGGTTTGCTCGTTAGTGAGTGGAACGCTGTCCTCTTTGGGCCTGGGCTTCCTGGAGCTTCATGGTTGTGTTTTCCCCAGCTTGTCAGGGTCCTCGTATTGCTACCATTGACAGGCCAAGTGCGTGGTTCAGATGCTGGCTTTGACATGAGACCTATGGGATGTGGGACAAGCCATTGCTAAGGTGGGGAAGGCAGCGCTTACCTTTGAGAGTTGTGGTGAGGATAAAGAAGGCCTCTGTAAAGCTCCTAGTCAATGTCTGGCATACAGGAGATACACAAGGAATGTTATCCTTACAGACCAGTGGTCTCAGTCCTGGCTGTACATTGAAATTGCTAGGGATAGTTAAAATTCTGAAGCCGGGGCCCCACCTCTAGATATTCTGATTCAACTGGTGTAGAGTTAAATCTTAGCATCAACCCCCAGATGGCTCTAGTATGTAGCCAGGGTTAAGAAATGCTAGTGCTTCTCAAATATAGTGTTCAGACACATCACCTGGGGGACTCTTATTGAAATGCAGATTCTGAGTCAGTACGTGTGGGACAGCAGAACTTGTGCACTGCTAATAAGCATGCCAATGCCTGTGCATGAACCTACTTTGGGTAGCAAGGTTCTCCTTTCCTAATTCTTACAACACTTGGCCATAGCTGTGGGAGGGAGACCTGGAAAACAGGTGGAGGTAAACACAGTTGAAACCTGAAGGCAGCTCCAGAGGCTTGCTTAAGGGCAGGGGTGTCAAACTGGCAGCCCGGGGGCCGCATTTTTTGTGGCCCACGATGCTCTGAAATAAAATGAAAATAGAAAAAATTGTTATGAAGAAAATAGCGCTTAGGGGAGATCGAGGCAATACCGTACACACAATTCCCTCGTTAACCCTTTAACTACTGAAGATGGGTATACACGTGGCCCAGTGCCTTTCCTGGGGGCCTGTGGGCATGTATAAATGCACTGACTCAGTTCCAGTGACGTTTGTAAATGTGATGTGGCCCGCGTGAATCTTGCCTGTTGCACCAAATGGCCCGAGTTTTAATTGAGTTTGACACCCCTGCTTAAGGGTATTCCTGCCCGGTACCAATCTGGAATCTGCAATCTGCCTCCTCCTCTTCACCCTCCCCCCCAATTCTCCTTCTGAATTTAGTCTTAACCCTTTTAGTGTGATGGGTCCATATATCAGCTTTCGCATCTCGGGCGAAAAGTGTGGCGGGCCGATATATCAGCTCATATGTAGACCATTAAATTACCCTTTGCATTTCTCGATCGTACCGCTGGCAGAAGGTAGCACTAAGAGGTTAAATACCCATATAAATAGCAACCAGAAGATGTTTTCCAATATTTTACTCTCTTTCCCAGTTTCTTAGTTTATTCTGTAAAGATGATCCAGTGAATGAAAACATTTGCTGTGGAACGTGAAGAGCCCAGGCCAACAGTTTCAATACCTATTTGTAATACTCAGCTAGAAAAGTCATCCCTAAGCTTGACTTGTAAGTAGTCAGCCCCAAGCCCCTCACATGGCCAAATGAATTCCCCATAGGTGAGCATGAAAATAAAGCAAATCCCAAAGAGGCTGCACGTCAACAGCTGCTGATACTGGTTCATGAACCAGGCGGTACATCTATGAGAGAGGCAGATGGAACTGACCATGGAACGAAGGTCTTCTGAGGAATGGGAGGCGCTCTTTCACATAGCATTGAACCTGGAAGGTTTTCTTCACCCTGATGACAGGCATGTGTCTATCATAACCGCCACCTTCTCCCAACACAGTGGAAGGTATTTGCAGGCAGGCACTTTTGCAGAGGACACTGATAAAAGTGTATCTTTCACGGGGTGGTATCATACTTACACCATATGCCATGAGTTTATGGACTAATAGAAAAAGCAATAACCGGAGTATACAGTTGATGAAGACTCTGCATGAAAGAGTGAGCTTTGGACAATTGAGAGCCTCCTGCAGACTGTGGGCTTGGACCTAGAAAGGCAGGCATGGACATGCAATGGCCCGGGGCCACTCTGTGTGGCATGCAAGATCTGATCAGCAGAGGCTGAAAAATTAGGAGCACCATAGAAGAAGAAAGCCTGCACTGGAGTTGGAGGATTTCACTAGTCCAAGGACAAGAATTTTGAAGTACATAAAGTTATAGACCTTGGGCTTAGAGAGGACCATATGAACCTGACCTCAAAGGCAAGGGAAGTAAAAGCAAAACTAAATGAATGGGATTATATCAAACTAAAAAGCTTCTGCACAGCAAAGGAAATTATCAATAAAGCAAAGAGGCAACCAACCGAATGGGAGACGATATTTGCAAACAATACCATTGACAAGGGGCTAATATCTAAAATATATAAAGAACTCAAACAACTCAACAACAAAAAAACAAACAACCCAATTGAAATATGGACAGAAGACCTGAGTAGACACTTCTCCCATGAAGACATACAAATGGCCAACAGGTATATGAAAAGATGATGAAATTCACTAGTTATTAGGAAAATGCAAATCAAAACCACAATGAGATAGCACCTCACACCTGTTAGAATGGCTATAATCAACAAGATAAGGAACAACAAGTGCTGGAGAGGCTGTGGAGACAAAGGAACCCTTATACACTGCTGGTGGAAATGCAACTTGGCACAGCCACTTGACTTGGAGGACAGTGTAGAAGTTCCTCAAAAAATTAAGAATAGAGTTACTGTATGACCCAGCAATCCCCCTGCTGAGCACCTACTCCCAAAACTGGAAAACTCTAGTCCACAAAGATATATGTACCCCAGTGTTCATTGCAGCACTATTCACAGTGTCCAAGTCGTGGAAACAGTCAAAGCGTCATCCTTTGATAGATGACTAGATAAAGAAGTGTGGAATGCTACTCAGCTATACGATGAAATACAGCCATTTACGACAACATGGATGGACCTTGAGATCATCATGCAAAGTGAAATAAGCCAGACAGAAAATAACAAGAACCATATGATTTCACTTATATGTGAAACATAAAACTGAAAGAAACAAAGAAACAAAAACTCATAGACACAGTCAATAGTTTAGTGGTTACCTGAGGGTAAGGGGGAGGGGGAGTTTGAGGGAGGAGGGATGGGAGTCAAATACATGGTGATGGAAAGAGAACTGACTTTGGGTGGTGAGCACACAATACAACACACAGATGATGTACTATAGAATTGTACACCTGGAGCCTATGTCATTGTTACTAACCAATGCCACCCCACTAAATTTAACAATTAAAAAACTTGCAGTACAAGCTTAGGGATGGTAGCTAACATCAGAACCACTCCGTAGCCACACCTGTATTTTGGGTTGGACTGTTCAACTGGGCTTAAGTTAACTGTTCAGCAAACAGTATAGAGTGTTTCTCTAGTTTAGGTTAGGATCTTCTCTCTCAGTCCTTTTATATTGCTTTTGTAAAGCCAGGTGCTGTTGGAGACCGATGTTAGGACAATATGAACCTGGTTGCCAATCGCTGTTGAGATCCTGGTTCACGGGGCAGTCAGGTAAAAAGCCCTTTTGCTGAAAGATTCCTGCATGTGGCTTATTCTTGCCTTGAGGTGTCACCCATGGCCAGAAATCCAAAGGATGGACCCTGTGCAAGCTTCAGTGGGCTTCCCCCAGCACAGCTGCCTCCAAGAAGTCTGGGGTCTGTTTGCATGCAGAAATTGACATGTGCCATTTCGGAAATCGCATTTTATTGCTCCTTTGCCCTCCAACAGTCTCCCTCCTCTGATACCTCCTCTTTCTTGTCTCTGGAATCCTAGTCCCAGATGTGACTTTCTCTGTTTCCTTTGGCTGGGAATTTGTCATTTTCCCATAACCCAGTCGGGTTGCCTGTTAGAGAAACCAAAAGACGCCAACTTTCTGGGAAGACATCTCATTAAATTCCCCAACAGGGAAGAGGAAAACCCCTTCTGAAGCAGACAGATAGAAGAACCTCATCCTACCTAATCATCCCAGCAGAGGAAGTGAGTGGGATCCGCCTAGAGAATGGGTTAACTGGCTCTGGTTCTTAATGTCCTCTGCAAAGAAGCTGGCCCTGGGTTTAAAATAGCCCTCTGCTAAAAGCAACTGTTTAAAGAGTGTTGGGGTCTGAGAAATGCAAAACAAAGTGTTGTTGATTAAAAGCACATGGTTTGTTCTCCAGACTCGAGTAGCCAGCAAAATCAAATGTGACAGTGTTTTGGCTTTTTCTATCCCACAAGACATGATGGTGATTTATTAGAGTGATGTCAGCTGTGGTTAAAAAATGTTTGCTGTGTTGTCTTAATAAAAAGAGGCTTTACCTTGGAGCTGTCAAACTCCCTCCTCTGGCTGGAGGCAGGGCCTTCGAGGCCCTTGGACCTCCGGTGGGGGCTTGTTCCCAAGGGGGAGATCTCTGCCTTGGGGAAGTTTGTGAGGTCACAGGGCACAGAGCCTTCTTGATGGCTCTGCACAATGGCCTGGAGGGGGCGCTGCAGCCCGCTCTCCATTGGTTCAGCGTGGGGAGAGGGCAGAGGCTGCAGCCCCTTGGAGGGGGACTGTGGCTTGACCCTGTTGGGTGGTGGGGTCTTTGGTTGGAGGAAACCCCATGGAAGATCCATGGCCTTCCCCAGGTAACCTGGGCAGAGAGCTGATAATCGGCAGGGTAGACAATCTGTTGGAAAATAATTAGGCTGTTAGCTAAACATGAGGAGACTTTCTTAGTAGACGCCCTTTGGTTATAAGAAATACGAACTCCTCAGACATCTTTGAGTAAAAGGGATTTACGGAAAGGACACAACGGTGTGTCTCACAGACATCTATGAAGAGGCAGGCCACTCGGGCAATGAGAGGGGCAGCCAGAACAGAAGAGGCTTTTTCGACCTTCCACAGAGCCCTGCAGTCTCTGATCTGCCTCTGTCTGTTTCTGTTCCTTCTCTCAGAGGTTTTCTGGGGGGAGATTCTTTGTTTGTCCTTCTTCATGGCTTTGGCTTGCCTCAGCTGTGCCCCCATGCTACATGACTGAATTTCTGTTCAAGTACCATCATCTTTCTCCACTTAGTCTCATGGTCTCAATTCCAAGTTCCTGAGAGAGAAAGTCCAGCTGGTATAACTTGACTCACGTCAATCTCTGGCCCAGTAGGCAGCCACTTCATGCTGGGGGTATGATTTGAGAGGTGCCACCCTAGGCAAAGCAGAAAGGCGACGTTAGGGATTGGCTACAGATTCTGAAGGAGATGAGGTGTTACCAGGGCAGTTGAAGGAAGCAGTGACGGGTGTGTGTTTCTGTTGTAAGGAGCAGGAGGACCTTGGTACGGCCGTTGCTGAATGCCCTTCCTTCTTCACCGGAAGTGTATCATCACCATCGGGAGAAGGAATCCCAGCAGACACCTTAAGATTTCTCCTGGAGACATGCCCAGGAAGTGGGAAGATGACATTATTAATTAAAAAAATTAATATGTAAATTTTTTTCTTTCTCCTACAGAAGAAACACATAAATGACTGTAGAAAACTTGAACAGAAACATACAACAATGGAAGGAAAAAGCATCCCAGTCCAAGATAACTTCTGTTAACATATTGGTGTATTTCCTTCTATTCGTTTTTTAATTTAAGTAGTAACCTGAGGCTATGTGAACGATCTGGACTTCAGATCTATCTTTTGACTCTAATTATACGTCTTCAGACTCTCTAAGACTTTAGGGTTGCTTTATATTTATTCTCATAATTTTTCTCAGAGCACACTGGGTTAGTTTCCCCTTGCTCTTTTTACCTTTTCCTGTGGGTGGCAGCTCAAATAGAATCAATTTTTGCTAGTACCTTCTGTGCAGGTCCTCTCTGCAGCCACCCTCCCCACACCACTCAATAGCTTATTTAAAACTTTTTGTACACCTTATTTATTTACTTGTTTTGACATTCAATATTATTTTATATTAGGTTCAGGGGTACAGCATAGTGGCTAGACATTTATATAAGAAGTGATCCCTCTGACTAGTCTAGTACCCACCTGGCGCTAAACATAGTTACTGTTATATCACTGACCGTATTCCAGGTGCTTTACTCTACAGCCCCATGACTATTTTGTAACCACTAATACCCACGACTACTGTATAACAACCAATTTGTACTTATGAATCCTTTCCCCCTTCCACTTACCCCCAAGCCTTCTCCCATCTGGCACTCATCAAAATGTTCTCTGTATCTGTTTGTTTCTGTTTTGTTTTTTTATTTTGTTCTTTTGATTCCACGTGTAAGTGAAATCACATTGCATCTGTCCTTCTCTATCTGACATACCCTCCAGGACCATCCATGCTGCCCCAGATGGCAAGAAACGATTCCCATCCAGAGCTGAGCAATATTCCATTGTATATATTGAGACCTACTCTTTATCCACGCATCTGTCGATGGACACCCAGGCTGCCCTACTTTTAGTCTGTGTGTGCCTTGCAATCTGAAATGAGTCTCCTGGAGGCCACAGAAGAGTCTTATTTTCTCATCCATTCAGTAACCCTATCTTTTGATTGGGAGAATTTAATACATTTATAATTAAAGTAACTATCGATGGATATGTAACTATTGCCGTTTTATTAATCGTTTTTATCTTTTTCGTAAAGAATTCTCTTTAGCATTACTTATAATATTGGTTTGGTGGTGATGAGCTCCTTTAGCTTTTTCTTGTGTGGGGAACCCTCTATTGGTCCTTTGATTCTAAATGATAGCTTAGCTGGGTAGAGAAATCTTTGTTGTAGGTCCTTGCTTGTCATCACTTTGAATATTTCCTACCAATCCCTTCTGGCCTGCAAAGTTTCTGTTGAGAAATCATCTGATGGTCTTATGGGAGCTCCCTTGTAGTTAGCTAACTGAGTTTCTCTTGCTGATTTAAAGATTCTCTCTTTGTCTTATAACCTTTGGCATTTTAATTATGATGTGTCTTGGTGTGGACCTGTTTTGGTTCATCTTGTTTGGGATACTCTGCTTCCTGAACTTGTCGATCTATTTTCTTCTCCAGGTTAAGGAAGTTTTCAGTCATGATTTCTTCAAATAGATTTTCAATTCCTTACTGTCTCTCTTCTTCTCCTCATACCTTATGATGCAAGTGTTGTCCCAGAGGTCCCTTAAACTCTCCTCATATTTTTGGATTCTTTTTGCTGTTCTGTCTGATTATTTTCTGCTACCTTATCTTCTAAAACACTGATTCAGACCTCTGCTTCCTCTAATCTACTGTTGATTCCCTCTAATGTATTCTTTATTTCAGTTATTGTATTCTCCATTTCTGACTGGCTCATTTTTATGTTTTCTATCTACATTTCCATGTTTCCTGTCTCTTTGTTGCAGTTCTCCCTGAGATTATTGAGCATCCCTATAACCTGTGTTTGGAACTCTGCTTCTGGTAGATTGTCTGTCTCCATTTTATTTAATTGTCTTTCTGGAGCTTTGTTCTGTCCTTTTATTTGAGAATGTATCTTTTTCTCCTCATGTTGGCTGCTTCCCTGTGCTTGTTTCTATGTATTAGGTAGGGGCTGCTATGTCTCCTGTCTTAGTAGAGTGGCTTTATGTAGCAGGTGTCCTGTGGGACCCAGAGTTGTAGTCTCCTTGGTCACCAAAGCCAGGTGTTCCAGGTGCATCCCTTGTGTGGGTTATGTATGCCTGTCTATTTTAGTTTAGCCTCGGGTGCTGTTTGTCTGTCAGTGGGAGGGATTGACCCTCAGGCTGATTGGTAGTGAGGACTGGCTGTGATTACAGTGGAGGAGCTGCTGTGGAGGGGCTGACCCTATAGCACTTGGTTCACTTTAGTAGGGGCTCTGGGGCCTGCCCACTCTGCCCTTTGGGTTTGTTGTCCTTGGAGGTGGTTGGGTGATGCTCCAGCTTGGTCTGAAGCTGGTCACCAGGCATGCCAGCCCTGTGGCTCCTAGGACAGGACTGGCTGCAGCCCAAATTTAACTGCAGCCTGTAGCCTGGCAGAGGCCACCTGGTATGAGCCACAAAGCAATTCACAGATGGTTGCCACCCGCACTAGGCTTGTAGGTGCCTCGAAAGGCCAACCTGTGAACTGAGTCCAGTTGCCGCTAGTGCCGGGCTTAGGGCTGCTTAGCCAGAGGTACAGGCCACACTGAAGCCAGATGCTGCTTTTTGAGTTTTGTGAAACTTTGAAAGATTTTATGGAAGTCTACAGCATGAACTAAGGCAGGATGTAAGGCAAAACTACTGGAAGTGGCTTGGGTGTGCCCAAAAGATGGGTGGGGAGGGCTCTCAGGGAACCACTAGGGTGGGGCAGATGAAAGGTGATAGCCAACTTGATTGAGACTCAGATATTGGATTTGCCTGTGTCTGCACACAGGAACAGGAGAGGGCTGAGCTGAGAAACAATGGCTTCTTTCTTCCTCCTTCCTGGAGAAAGCTGCCCCTCTAGCCCTCACCCCAGACAACTCAGTTTCTCCCTGTATGTCCCTGTATGTCAAGCTGCTGCCCAGAGCTGGGGCTCAGAGCAAGCGAGTCCCTCAGCGAGTTAGTCCTTGTGAGGGCCCTTTAAGAGGATGGCCTAGGACTCCAGCAGCTCTGCCTCTCATCCAGCCACAGACCTTGCTGGTTTTCACAGCCAGAAGTTATGATGGGGAGTTTTCTCCCCAGCACTGGAACCCTGGGCTGGGGAGCTGGATGGGACCCTTCGCTTCTGCAGGGAGGACCTCCGCAGCCAAGATAGCCCTCCCGGTCTTTAATGGTCATACATGGGCATGGGACCAGCCCCTGATACGTCTCTGCCCCTCTTATCAGTCTTGAGGTGGCTTCTTCTGTATGGGTGCTCAGTCAATGCTTGTTGAATGAATGACTGGTGCAAATGCGTAGAGACATCACTGCAAATGCATAAATGAAAATTCACCACATTGTAGCATATTTGACTTGGAGGCCCAGGGAGAGATCAGGGCTTTCAATAAACACTTGGTGAGAGCCGCTTTCACATTTGCACTCATCTGTGAGTGCCCAAGAGGTGCACAGCACAGAGTGACCCATGACTGTGGTGAGGCCTGTGCTTCAATTTTGCCTGCTGAGATGCTGGTGTGTAAGGCAGGTTTCTGGGCTGGTGAGCAAGGCCGATTTTCAGAATCTACACCTTGGTGCAGCTTTGCTACTCTCTACTTCATGCAATCTGTGGGGAGAGTTTATTCTAGAACCCCTGACAGCCACCAGCCCTCCTGGGATTGAGCCCCTCGGGGGAGCTGTGCTCTCTGACTCTGAGTCGGCCTGTGGAGTGCTCTGGCTGTCATCTCGATCTTACCTAAGCTAAAGACAGATTCAGTTCCCGTAGAACCTTTCACCATTGACTGTCTTCTGGAGATGTTTCTCCTCCGGAGGAACATCCAGTTCATTTGTTGGATGTTTATTGAACGCCAGCAGGGCATGCCAAGTTGGGATCCAGGCTCTGCACACAGACAACTGAGAAAGACCCCCAGAAGGGCTCAGCTGGGGACTACCAATGCAGTTCACAATGTTCTTTCACACGATGCTCTCAATTCATCACAACAACCTTACGATGCATGTTGTTAAGCCTGTTTTGCAGGCGAGGGGTTGGGGGCTTAAAGAATGTACACGACCTCCCTGAAACCCTGTCGTTTGCATGGAAGGGAGCTACAGTTCCTTCTCCAGTCATTTGACTCCAGTCCAGTGTTCATCTTACTACATCGAGCTGAAAGGATGAATGGATTTCCACTTTATACAGCCCTGAGTACATTTGAGGGCTGCTAATGTACTCCCTGAATTCTCTCTTCTCTTGGATAAACCCAACCCCCCAAAGTAGGATGGTTTCCAGTGGGCCTTCCTTGGACTCAGTCCCATGACAGCACCATTGAAAGTTGCAGAAGGTCCTGGCTCCACTCTTCCATCTGCATCAAAGAGGGTCTCAGCCTGAAAAACTAGATTCTGAAGAGGAATTCAACATGGTCATTCTTCCCAGGGCAACGAAGCCAGTGGCTAGGCCAGGGATCTGTTTTCTAGGGCAATTCCGGAGGTGCTTTCCCAGCAAGCATTGTGCAGCGGCAGATGATAGGTGCACAGGTTTCCAGGGAGGGGTGTCTGACACTTGGGGCATCTGTCTAACAACATTCCTATAGGGCACCATCGGCTTAAGCAGTCCATGTAACAGAACACTCATGACTGCCTGAGAAATTTCATTTCTTACAGACAGCCATTCGAGGTTTGGCTCCACACATGAGAGAAAGAATCCTGTCTCCTTGTAGCGTTTGCTCACTGGTCTTCTGGAGGCTGCGGAGCGTAAACACAGTGCCTCTCCCCTGCAGCAGGCTGGCATGCACAGAGTGTGTGGGGAGCCCCAGTGTGAGCGCAGGCCTGGGTGGGCATGTCTGAGCATGAACTGGCTGCCGGTGGACCTGCCCAGGTTTGTTTGTAGGAGAAGCCTCCTGGGAAGGAGCTCATCTAGGAGGAAGAAGGCACCAGGGACAAACAGCTGCCCCGGCGACCAGGCTTTGACTGTGCAGCAGGGCGAGAGCGATTCTGAATCTGACCTAGTGGCCACCTCATAAGTAGGTCTGGCTCAGCACTCAGCCCTCACTGGGCTTCTTTCGGAGACGTAGGGAGAGCCCAAAGGCTATATATAAAAACAAAAAAAAAGGGTTTAAGCTAATATGGTGGTTGTAACTGGGGAACCAGCTTTGGGACTCCTCTTGAGAGAAAACACAGAGCAGGAAGTGAGGATCTCTCTTCCACCACCTCGTGGGACCCCCAGCACCTCTGTGGTGGCAGGGACAGCAGCGCCCAGCAGAGGGGCCAGTGTTCAGCATCCTGGTTAGAGTGCTTGAAGCAGGCTAAGGGGAACAAAATGGACGGTGTGGAGAAATTCTAGAAGTATTGAAGGTAATTGGGGGGCAAGGGGTGCTGACACCCTGAGAGAGCCAGTGAAAGTTAAGTTATTCTTACTGATGTGGATGCATATAAATGGGCTGTAAGCCTGCAAGGACCATCAGGGGCCCACCTGCCAGCTTCTCTCTTCCTGGTTCCACAGCCTAGTGTCTTCAGAACCCAGAGTTTTGAGTCTCCCACTGGTCTCAGTCCTCCCTTGGCACCATTTCAGGCTGTGAGAGCCCAAACTGCTTGCTCTAAGAATGCTAAGAAATCCTAGCATTAATGTGGCCTTTTGCTTTGTTTTTGATTAGATGAAACGAAGGCTCCCAGACAGGCCCCAACTCTCTGTGCCTGCTAGTGGAAGAGCAAGGACTGTCCCCTCCCTGTCACTTCACCGTACTTTCCTCTTGATTTCAATAGATACCTCCACCATTAGGTGCTGATCTGAGCCAGGGACTTGGGATGTCTGGACAAATCTACCAATGAACCTTCTCATGGCCAAACATGACAGAGCTTTGGACCGTCCTAAGCCATTTGGTTTTAACCCACTAGGAGTAAGGGACACAGATACAATTGCTTATTATGTACACTGGTTGGCTGGGGTGGCCCCAGTTGGCTGAGGCCAGTTTGGGGGTACCTCAGTGGAAAGAGCAGTGTCTTTCCTGTTATCAAGAAGGCTTTGCAGGCAGCTCTGGGTTGAATCGGAAAGTGACGGAAGGAGATAGGGTCAAGTGACCCTGAAACAAGTGGCACAGCTGTTCACATGGGACAATTTAGTGCTCAGACAGAAAACTTCCCAAGAAAGGTTGACCAAGATGTGTCTCATCCTCATCAGGGGAGGTCCCCGATGGAAGGCTGGGTGGGGCCCGGTAGCTGGTGGAGTTGCTTTGATGTTGGAAATGGGCTGGAAGAACAGCAGGCCACAGTCTTTGTCTTTTTCTGGGATCACACCAACCCTCCAAGATGGCCTGCCACCGTCAGCATGTCACAGACAACCTCCCCTTGTTCTAGTGTTTACCGTCTGCGAGCGGGGTTAGTAAGTAGACTGTGTGTCTAGGCCAAGTCTAATTGATTCATGGTGACTGTCGGAAGCATTGTGTTGAAAGCATTGTGCTGAAAAGAATTCTTGAGACTGGGTCAGAGGCAGAAATGAGTGTTGTAATCAGCCAGCAATGTCTTTTGTCAACCTGCCAGGGAGGTGAGTGGGGAGGAGTCTTGAGCGTTGTGGAAGGCAGAGTAATGGCCTCAAGATGTCCCTGTCCTAACCCCTGGCACCTGTGAATAAGTCATGCGATGTGCAAGGGGAGATTAAGGTTGCAGATGGGCGGACCTTGAGATGCGGAGATCATGCTGATTATCTAGGAGGGTCCAATGTAAACACAGGGAACTGGGCTTCTTGGATTCAGGGGTGTGACATGAGAAAGATGTCACTGGCCATAGCTAGCTTTGAAGATGGAAAAGGCCGTAAGCCAAGGGAGGAAGGCAACCTCTAGAACAGGGATGTCCAAACTTCTGGCTTCCCTGGGCCACATTGGGAGAATAATTGTCTTGGGCCACATAGATAAAATATACAACACTAACCATAGCTGAAGGGCTAGAAAGAAATTGCAAAAAAATCTCATAATGTTTTAAGAAAGTTTACAAATTTGTGTTGGGCCACGTTCAAAGCCATTTTGGGCTGTGTGCGCCCTCCCCTCCCCCCCCCCGCCCCGGGCCTCAGGTTGGACAAGTTTGTTCTAGAAGCTGAAAAATACAAGGAAACACCTTGTCCCTGGCAGACCCAGAAAGTTCAGCTGACCCCTTGATTTTAGCCCTGCATGAGCCATTTTCAGTGTGATTTCCAGAAGTGCAAGATAACAAATTTGTGTTAAGACACCGACTTTGTTATATCTTGTCATAGCAGCAAAAGGAAACGAACACGGATCTCTATTATGTTCCACCCATGAGTCCTCCGGGAACCTTTCCTCACAGTTGACCTACAGTTGGCATTCAGTTGCCCCAGCCCTGTCTTTTGGAGCCACTCTCAGGTTGTTAAGATTCCAGAATCTTAGGAAAGGCTCTAAAAGCACCACCGTTCGGAAACCTTTAAAAGGGAATCACACAGGTTCTGTGATTTTCCTACAAACTTGAAGTGGCGAGGTGAGGGATAGGGTATCAGACGGGCAGGCTCAGAGCTGAGCAGCCGGCGTTTGGCCATCATTGCCACATCATGGAGCACGGTGATGGGGACCGGGTGTTGGCCTGGAGTCCTTCACGCTGGCCGTCATTGTCCTCACCTACAAGGCGAGAACTAGGTCACCTCAGGAAGCTCTCGCTGATATTGTGTAGTTCTAAGTACTTGGCAATAATGCTGGAGAAACTAACGATCGCTGAATGTCTTCTAAATACCTAAGTGTTTTAGCTCCGTGATGTGATTCGTTTTCACAACCACCATGTGAGCCGGTCATGCCACAAGAGATCTGTTGTATAGATGGGGTCACAAAGACTCAGAGAGGTGAAGTGGCTTTGTAAGTCACCCAGCATGTAAGCTGAGGAGCCACAAACCAGAGTTTGACATCAGAGGCCAGTATTTTCTCCGTGACATCACGGCACCTCCCAGTCAAAGTTCCTTCCTTCCGAGAAGGACTCGGGCCCTGGGTGCTGCTGAGGACACAATTCGGGGAGCTACAGCCATAGCCACAGGCTGAGTCCAACAGCGATGCTGTTGGGGTGAAGCTCTTTGGCGCACCAGGCATTCCATAGCCAACTAAGAATCATATTGTGAGAACACAAACATGTGATTCCATTTCTTTCTGTGGCTGAGCTGGGAACGAGGTGCATGATCTTGTGTATGGTCACTTCATTTTTCCGGGCCTCCATTTCCTGGCCCGCGAAATGGGGAGGATAGACTAGAATCTTTGTTTTCCAATCATTTTTTTTTAAATTCATGACACATGAGCTAAGGAGATTTTGCTGAGCTTTAGTAGCTGCTATTTATATTACAAAAGCGATTTATTTTTTAATTTTTGAGGTAAGTCATACAATAACAGACTCTCTTCCTCTACCTTCTTTCCGGGCAATGTGCTCCTCTCTCCATCCTGCCTTCTTGTCCACAGCTAAAAATCCCTCTGGTTGATGGTTTAGAGCTTGGCTCTGGGTGTAAGATTATTGGAGCCTTAATGATATATGTACTCGTACATTCTGGAAGAGAGGAGACAAGACAGCCTTTCTGTGTTGCCCATCTCTCTTCCCAGAACCCCCTCCTGCTCCATTTTTCTCTGCCTGGAACGTTTATCTCCTCCTGTGCTCCCAAGGCCGCCCTTGACTCTCCCTGTCTGTGAAGCAGCAGGCAGGCGGCCCTCGCGTTCGCACCAGCCATCTCTCAGCACGATTGCCCGCGTGGCTGTCTTTTATTTCTGGCATGAGTTCTAGCAGCGGAGGGATCGCGACGGCAGAGAGGCTCACCCCTCATCTGTTATTCTCCCTTTTCTCCCCTCCTTCCTCTCCCTTCCAGATGACAAAATGACCAGACAAGCCCTGCCTTCCTCCAAGGCTCCTCAGAACCCAGAGATAGTTACTTCTTGGGTGAACAGCTGTAATCTTCCTAACCAGACTTTATCACAGTTAAGCAAGTTAAATGCTCCTCGTCTAATCCCCTTATGTACTGTGGGTTTTTTTTTTTTTTTTAGTGTAAAGTTTTCACCATATTTTGATATAATATGGCAACTCTGGGCTTCTGGATGTGATTAGACATCAGGCAAAGAGGTTTCAATGTGACCAAACTGGAAAAGAAGCATCCCTCGGTGAAACAGTTGGGGTGGAAAAAAGTATATACTCAGTAAAGCACACTTGCTGGCAGAAGGAAAGGTGGAGGGGTCTGTGGGTGTGTTGTGAAGCCCGGGTCATGCAAATTCTCGGTGGACAGTCAGTAACGTGAGACCAAATGGAGTGAGTGCCCACGTCTGTGTCTTGTGTTGTCTTTAACCACGGGATGCATTGGCCAGGAGAAGGCAAGAGAAGTGGCATCATGCCTGCACTTGGAGGACATACCATTTCCAGTGGGAGAAACAAGATGTACTTGAACCTCTAGGAAAAAAGAAAAAAAATACAAGGGCAGACAAGGACCAAAGGTAACGTCAGCCTTAGTGGAGATGAACAAAACCTCTGGGGCTTGGGAGATGGTTGGAGGATAGGAGATCCATTTGTCTAACAGAAAGCTGTCAGCAGGGACAGGAGCAGGCCTGAGAGACTGGGGGCCATGGCGTTGTCAGCGGGGATGGCAGAGCCCGGGTCCAAGTGTCGGCATCCGCAGCGGTCAGGGCTCGGGAGGAGGGAGGAGCCTGGTGTGTCCAGCTCATCATGCCCAGAAGGACCGGTGGTGGCTCTGAAAGTGCCCGGGCGCGCTCTTGGGAAGCATCGCTTGTTTCTGCATATAGATGCGGTGTGTTGGCTTTTCTTTCTTGTCGACCTTCCAGTCCCTCCTAAATCCGGTTGCTGTTCTCTGCCTCTCCCTGCCTGCCAGTGCTTCCCGTGTTCTCAGCCAAGTGGTGACATTTCTCCCAAGCACAGCCTGTGCATTTTGAAAGCCCGGAGGCGCTTTGGGGTTCGATTCCTCCTGCCACCCTCCCTTCAAGTGTGTGTGCATGCATGTGTGTATTTCTGGCTTTGAATCCCCATTAAAAAGAAAAAGAAAGCACACTGCAGAGCCCAGTACCCTGTCCCCATTGTCCCCACGGCAGGCTATGCTTTGATGGAGGCAGATCCTTCAGCGTGTGAGTTCTCTCTGGGAGATCAGCCCCACCCCATGGGTGTGGGTGCGGCTGGGGATGCTAAGGCTTCTCCCACCCACCCACCTGCTTGAGGAAAGGTGGGGCCCCAGGCCAGCTCTCCACTTCCGGCTGGAGAACACCTCCCTTCCTTTTCTTTTCTTCTTCCTGTACCTGCCCCCTCAGAGCAGCCAGGCCCTGTTTGCTGGGAAGGGACAGGGAGCAGCTGCCCAGTCCCAGCTGAGCCCAGTACTTGCTCCCAGGGGTCAGGTGCAATGCCCTGGCTGCAGGGCACCGTGGGCGTGTGTTCTGAGCATGCTCCTTGCGTAAGGTGACCAGACGTCCCGCTTTTGGTGGGACAGTCCTGATTTTTAACAATTTGTCCTGCATCCCGCGGCGTTTTAAAAAAGTCCCAATTTTTGGAAAGAATGCATGACAAGCTAGGGAACGGCGGGAGATAGACCAAATTTTTCATCAAGAACGGCCCCCCCCCCCCCGTCAACGGTGTCCCGCTTTACCAACGTTAAAATCTGGTCACCTTATCCTTGTGGCTCCTCTACTGTCTGCCTGGGCTTCACTCCTAGAGGCTCCTCCTTGGTCCTGGAAAAAAAAATCTCCATCTTCATGTTTGTGCAGAAGTCCTTGCTGACTTTTGTTAGTGTGTGTGTATATAAAAATGAATGAGCGAATGAATGAATGAATGAATGAAAATATAATCAAGGGTAGGGTGTTTGCTTTAGATGCCTGCCACTGAAATATCAGCCCCCTCACCCCCCCCCCAAATTCATTTCTCCACATCTTTTCCGTATTGGTATCTCAGGAGGGGGTTGTGCCCCCATTTACTCTGAGGGTTTAAGAAGCTAACAGGCATTAATACTCACTGTGAGTCATCAGCTTGTAGGGGCAGCTGGTGGGAGCTGAGTTTGGTGGCTCTGGGAGGAAGAGAGAAAACATGGGCAGTCTTCTCGCAGAGGCACTCCAAGCTGCCGAGGGGGCCCCCAGCCCTGAACTTCCAGGTGGTGGAAGGAAAGCGAGGAGGACATAGTGGGATTGGGGAGGAAGAGACAGGGCGCGGAAGGTGAACGTGACCGTACCTCCCACTGTGAGTGCCACCCGCTTCTCTCCCTCTCTCCACCCTTCTGCTCACAGAGCTGACCTGGGATGGGTGTGTTGGGCAGGACCCTGAGCCTGCTGGGGCCAGCTGAGCTGGCTGCAGGGCCGGGCCCCCGGTCCTAGGTTGGGAGGAGAGGGCAGCCTCTCTTCCCAAGGGGAGGCTGAGCGTGTCTCACTCTCCACTGTGGTTGTTTGGCTCGCTCCTGGAATTCCTGACCCTGGTTTGCAGACGCCCTGTCTGAAGTGAGTCAGGACAAGAGCCCTTGTCCCATACATGGGTTTTAAATGTGGTGAACTAAGTGTAATAATTTCAAGACTCTGAGTAGTGACTATCAGCATGGATAGAGCCACTGAAATGAGCGAGAAATCAAGTGGAAGAATATTCATGGGGCACTTATGACATTCAAAACTTTAGAGAGAACGTTGTCCATCACGGGACCTTTAATGAAAGCAACAGCGATGTTATTGATAGAGATCCTTCACTGAGTGCCTTTGATGTGCCAGGCATTCTCTCATAGAATTCCTGACAATAGCGCTTTTATCTTCAACTGACAGTTAAGGCAATGGACTGAAAATGGGCAAGTAAGTTGCCTGAGGCTACGTAACTAGTGTAGAGGGGCAAGGCTGGGGTTCCGACTGAGCCCCAGTGCCAAGCACCCCCCAGCCCCAAACCAGGAAATCTGTGAATGTAGGAACTGAGTAACTCAGTAGACAAAGATGTGGAATTAAATGCTCAGGTCTGTGCTTCTGATGATAAACCTTATGGGAGGTGGTAGAGAGTTGAAGAAGGTCTGTGGAAGCTCAAGTGGTGACAGAAGTTTCTGGAAGGAGTTGAGGCTTGATCTGGATTTAGGCAAGTGAAGGGGTAAGCAGAAGGCATTTCAGGATGGATGAGGTACATGAGTGAACATGGGGTATGTGAGGGCCAGGGAGGGGGTAAGAGATGATGAGGACTGGTTTAGGGAAGCAGTAGGTGCTAAAGCAACAGGTTAGCCTGACAACATGCTAGAATACTCACCCATCCTGTGTGCATTTGGGTAAATTACGAACCCTTCTAAGCCCCAGTTTCTCCTCAGTAAGACAGGGATAATGATCACATCTGCTTTACTTTTCTGTGGCGAGGACTGTGCAATCATTCATGCAAGGTACTTAGCATAACGTCTGGCACCTGCTACGTAAAGATCATCTATAGGTGAAAGTGTGCTTTCCTCACTTGATACAAGCCCTGGGTATTTGTGTTATCTTTTTAAAGATTTATTTTTATTGTTTTTTGATGCACACAGAGAGCCAGACAGAGACAGAGAGAAGGGGGAGGTTCCAGAGCAGTTTCCATATTTGCACGTCATTAGTTTTCCACGTAGTTTCATTTTACAGGTGGGTACAGGGCTGTGCAGGGCAGGAACTGGGCCTGGGACCTCCTTCATGGGAAGCTCGCTTGGGGCAGGGGCTGAACTGGGGGCCTCCAGCATGGAGCTTGCCCCAGTGAGAACTGAACTGGAGGCACACCCCCGTTCAGCACATGGTCCGCATGAGCCAGGGCCGGGATTTGATCCTTGGATCCCAGGGCTGCAAGATGAGCACTCAACCCGCTGAGCCATCCTGGCATTCTTTGGTATTATCTTAACTCTTTTCCCTTCTTTAGGGTTCTGCAGCCACTGAGTCATAAAGTCCAGTTGACTCTCTCTTCATAATGTTTGTTGTTCCTCACTGCCGCTACCCTATTCTATACTCCATCGCAATATGCCAATATTATTGCAAAAGACTTCTACTGGAGTCCTGCATTCTGTCTTTCTCCATGTGCATCTACTTTGCACAAGAACACTAGATTGTTCCCCCTAAAACACTGCTTTCTTAATCTTACTCCCAAGCTCAAAACCCTGTAGTGACTCACTTTTGCCTTGGAGATTAAATCCAGATTTCTCTGCTGACTCACCTACTTTTTCTTTCTTTTTTTCTTTTTCTTTTTGCCTCTGTTTCTCAGCATGCTTGCTGTTATTGCCCCACAAACATGCCATGTTCTTCCTCATGTAAGGAGGCTTCATCTTTGCTTCTTCCTCTGGGAATACCATACACCTCTTCCTCTCCAGCAAGTCCACATTTGACCTTCCCAGTTGGCTCATCTGAAACCCATCTTTTGTGTGGAGTGGTTCCTGACCCACCCAGCTCATGAGGTCACGTTCCTCATTGAACAGCTCTCACACTGCCCCCGGGGCCTTGCTCATTTGGCTGAAAGTTATCTTGTTAATGACATATACTCATGAAAAATGAAAACTTGCCTCCAACGTGCGTGCAAACCCTCAGGGAAATCCACTTTATCTGTCTTGTCTGTCTCCTGTGATTCCCAGAATAGGGCAAGGCTGAGTGTATAGAAGGCACTCAACACACTTCCATTAATTTTGTTGAATAACCTTGGTAGTGAGAATAATTAAGGAAGAATGGAAGGCAGGAGAGAAGATCCCCTTTTCTAGTAAAGAAAGGGTGATTCTGGTGACAGGGCTGAGATTGGACAGGTACGTACGTTGCTGGAGACCAGCAGTCTCTTCCTCTTTGTGCCTCCCTCAGAACCATCCTCACTTTCTTCAGCCTCCTTTTCTGTCCTCAGAACTACTCCCGAGTTTCCTGGTAGAGCCCAGAGCCCTTGCAAGAGGAAAACTGGCATAGGTTGGTCTTAGCTACCCTACCCAAGGCCCTGAGGGTGGGTGATGATTGGTTGGGAGTGTTTGTTTAATGACCAAACAGCTAAGTCTAGAGCTATGAACAAAGCATGGCACATGGTGGAATACAGTGCATTGCATCACTCTGTTCAAACCTTCAGCAATGACATGTGGACGTGTGTTGTACCCTGAGTGACAATTACAGCACCGATGGTGATAATCTGAGGAAGAGCAGAAGGATGGGTAGAACACTAGAAGAGCTAGTCTCATTCTGGGGACTTGAGGTTGTAATCTAGGCCCTCAATTTTTTTGTGGGGGGCGGGGGAGGTTTCTTTCCCATGCCCACTGGCAAATGGCTTCCCTCTGGTTCAGAGAGGGAAGCGGAATCCTTACCCGGGGAACTTGGGGACGGCAACTGCTCCTTACGCAACAGCCTCCTAATGAGTTAAGTGCAAATGAATCAGAAGCAGATGGATTGGATTGTTCTGGAAATACACCCGAGGTTTAAAAATTAAGGGAAAAAGTATTTTGGCAAAAGGCATTTTGGGGTTTGCCAAGACCCAAATCATTTGAAAAACAGTTCAAGATATATATTTTTTTCTTTTTCTTTTCTCTTTGGTTGCAAAACCCAAAATGCTGCCTGGAGGCAGTAGGAAGAGCTGGGCCTCCGGTCTCCTTTCAGATAGAACATCCTCCTGCCGTGTGGGTAATGGAGCCCAGACAGCGGGCAATGGGCTGTAGGATTGCACCTGGGACTGATGGTGTCTCGGGGCAAAGCACTTGGCCTCCATTTGTAGAGAACACTGGCCCCGTGGGCCTGCAGCTCCCAGCCTGGGCCTCAGCCCTGTAGGCCTGCTTGAGGCTGCTACCTTTGCCTTGCAAAGTGCCTGCCTTTCATAAGACTTGACTCACCTCATTATATAAAAGGGAAACGCTCTCCAATTTGCTAGATGAGAAACTTTGGAGGCTAGCAAACACTAATCCAATAAAACATAAAGTGAAATGTTTATTCTAGGAAAAAAAAACCCTTTAAACAAATTTTTTTTTATTAGTCACATTTGGCATCATCAAGCCTGTCCCTGGAGGGATCATCTTGCTGAGGGAAATGAAAAACAGCAACTGTCTCAGAAGAAAACTCAACCCAGGAGTTTCTAAATCTGCCGCGGGCTTACTGTGTGACTGTGCACAAGACACTGAACCTCTCTGTGCTTTGCTTTCCCAATAACCATCTCTAAAGGTTTTGTCGGATCAAATGAAAATATACGAATCCAATAAGTCAGGGCTCATTCATGTACATAATGCATGTTCACGTTCCAGAAGCACTGGCTGTCCTTGGTGTGTATGACACGTGGTCCACTCACTGAATTTCAGTAGAATTATCTCCCTTGCCCTCCCCCCCACCCCCAGTACCTACCTGTGAATCCCTGCTTACCTGCCTGCCTCCCAGAACCCTGGGCCATCTGTTTGTTGAGCCTGGCCATTCCTTGGGCCATGACCGGGAGGAAGTGACCGGGGGTTCCATCATAGGATGTCTAATCACTGTCCTCCTTTTTGGCTCTGTGACAGTGCTGGGAAAAACGATATTGGTGTTTCCCTTTGAGTTGCTCTTACTGACCTCACCTCCTCAGACTGCTGTGTGTGAGTCTCACCTGTTTCTAACGCGGATGGGGAAGGCTCCAGAGCTGGTTGTGGTGGGAAGTTGGGAGGTAGGTGCAGCTCGGGCCTTGGGTGTGGTAGGCAGAGGGGAGCAGAGCACCATAGAAGCCCATCCCTCATGGGAAGTCCAGCTGCTTTCTTCACTGGTATGCTCATTTATTCCTTTATCCGTTGTGCTCCTGCTAAGTGGTGACCTGACCCCTCAGTGAAGACAGCCCACAGTGCCAACCACCAGCAGCTACGTAACTGTTTGTAGTTTACAAAGAGCTTCTTCTCAAAAATCCACAGGAAATGCAAGGAGCCTTCCATCGTCTGGTTCCTGCCTCACCATTTTGCAGTGATGTTCGTAGGGAGGCCCCACAGCCCATGAGGGGCAGGGCGGGGTCTGAGGCCCTCATCACACCCTGTGCTTTCTTTTTGTACTTGAACTCTCTGTCTCCCTGATCAAGATAGATAGTTGTTCTGTGTCATTTTGCTTACGTCTTCCCACATGGGACCAGCTCCTATTTTGTACTTTGTAACACACATAGTCATGTACAACAGTGCATGGAGGCTGCTTACCTAAGATCTAATCGATGGAAAAAAAGCGAATCAGGCAGAAGTAGGGACAACCCCAGTTCATGGCAGACAGACCTGGTTGGCATTGCCTTTCCAGACATGAAAGACGGCTGCTTAGGGACTCTGGGGTCATCCCCAGTTGTCCCCCTTCCCTCCTTTGGTGTTGACCTAGCCTCACTGTCATCAGCTGCAGCGTCATTATCCTTCTTATCACCACTTGCATAGGAAGCTCCTAGAGTGGGCCAAGAAATACAAAGAAAGGTGTTAGCTTGTGGAGGGTGTCCCAGCCTAGGCAGAAGCTCCGGAACTGGTGGGAGGAAGCAGTCTGTGTGGGGAGGGAGGGTAGGAGCACCGAGGCTACCAGCTGGGGCCTGGCCCCACCTGCAAGTGCTGAGCTCCATATCGCACCCGATCTCAGCCAAGATGCAGAGAAGCCATGGCGCTGCACATCGGACTTGCTGGGCGACCTCAACCCTCTGCAGCTGATCGGTGAGGACAAAGATGCTCTCTGTGCCACCTACTTGTTTCTTAACCCTTTGAGCGGAGAGGACACAGATCCCATTTTGATCTCCCAGGGTAAAGGCACTAGTAATAATGATTACAAGTTGTCATTACAAAGGTTATGGCAGAGGGAGGCCACCCTCAAACGGAAAACAACCCTCAGGGCAACTCCAGGCAGCCCATCCTCCTCCCAGACTCTGGGTGGGGAGAGGTCTGGGAAGGACAGGGGCCACAAAAGGGGTTCTGTTGCACCCTCTTAGTGTTCTTGGATCTCCTAGGTTGTATGGGAATCCTGGGAAAGCTACCCCTTCCCTAGATCCTTTCTCTGCTCTGCGAACTCTGGCTTCTCCATGGCTGACATGTTGATTCAGGGCACAAGTGGACCTGTCAGAAACAAGAAGGGACGATAAGATAAAAATAAATTTCAAAGGTAGCCATGCGTATGAGCCTCTTTTACCTTGGCGCTCACTCCCACCCCAACATCGACATCCTTACAACAAAAAATCCCGCAGCAAAGCTCAGCACAGGTGCTAGACCTCAGGGGCTTCAGGTCAAGGGGGGTAGGGGCGAAGGGAGCAGGGGGAGTGGCTGAGCACTAGGGCCTGGCCAGGACGCGGTGGGAAGGGGGTCCTGCCTCAGCCCTGCACTTAGCCCCCCTTTATCCAGGAGCGGGGGCGCCACAGCCACATGATTGATGGGTTCCAGCTTGAATGGAAAGTCCAGACTCCAGCGAGACAGTTTAAGAGGTAGGAGGAGAGACGCTTCCCACATCTGCAACAAAATTAAAAATGAAACACACAAAATTTGTTAGTTTACAAATAGAACTGTTACTTGTTACTCGGGGTATTAATGATCTCCTTTTTTGATGAAAAAAACATTTATTTTTTTTAAATTAAAAAAAAATTTTTTTTTTTCCGGCAACGCCCCTGAAAGACGTTTGTTTCAGTTGCCAACATTTCTGCAGAACTAATGTGGGTGGATTGTGACAGATATAATTTCTCCATCCTACAGTTTCATCAACTTGAGTTCTGTTAAACTATACCCGCTGGGCTTAGCTCCTTTTAAAGTTTCCGCTTTGACAGGTAGATTTATTAGTCTTGAAATTTGTACAAATCAGATGTCACTCGTGGCAACTTGTCAAAATGTCAGTCTGGCAAAGGCGGCATGAAAGGCTTTCTGGAGAGAGAGAGAGACAGATGCGAGGCAGGCTTTAAAGAACTCCGGGGCGGCGGGAGGAAGGAACCGGAGGCCTGACCACCTCTTGATCCTGAGGGCTTTACTTTATTAAATATCCTTGGGATCCCACAGCTCTGAGACATCAAGTCTGACAGCTTCTCAACGATGCCTCCTGTCGGTTCCAGGGTCAAGTTTCTTAGCTTGCTATGCTCACTTGGTGGGAGAAAGCTAGGGGTGCTTGGGTGGGGAAGGGGAGAGAACCCAGGTGTTTGAGTTTCAAAGAATGCTGGGTGGGTTTGTGGCGTTGGACAGGCGTACCCTCAGCCAGGACTAGGGGGCGCCCTCTGGCTCATTCGTGCAAACTCTAGCCCCACTATGGAGAGAAGCAAGAAGGGAGAGCCAAGCGCCCAGGTCTAGACAGCAGAAACAGGCCTGATCTCCTCTTGCAGAGCTACAGGGGGTGGGTGGGGTGAGGGTCCCACAACACTCCCAGGAGACTCAGGGGCTCACCTTCTTCCAGTTAGGCAGGCTTCCCAAACGCCCCCAGACTTCCCTGGTCTGGGCCAGTTGATCAAGGACCTGGTTTGACATTAACAGGACATCTTACTGGTTGTCAGAAAACCATGTGAATTGTTTTTCCCCGTGGGAGTGGGTGGGAATGCTGTAGCAAGAACCCAGCCATGGTCCTGGATGCGGACCCTGTGTCCTGGATGGCAGGCTGTGGGAGTCCCGGGGGCAGGAGAAGGTGCCCTCTACAGAGGGTGGAGCTCACACTGCTGCAGTGGAGAGAAAATTCTGGCACAGGGAGCTCTTGCTGCATTAATGCAACGTTTGCCTGTCTGTTGGCCTGACTATCTCAGGTAGTGGGAAGACACCAGAGAGAGCAAAAGTCCTCAGCATTCCTATATCCTCTCTCCCCCGCTCCACAAGGAGTTCTGACAGGCTTATGTCGGTTTTGTTCAGAGAAGAGGGCCAAGGACTCTAGGTGGCAGCTGCATGCTCCCCGAGGTCAATGCAGAGACCCACTCCCCTATAACTGGGTCTGCCTCAGGAGGGAAATGGGGAGGGCAACAGGGTAACCTCCTCAGTGTCCTCCCCCACTCCCCCATCTGTGCATATGTCTGCCGCTGAGGTGTGCTGTCTGGGCATCAGCATGAGGCACGATTTGATCTGAGAGGTGTGGACCGTGCTCTCTCTCTCTCTCTCTCCCATTCTCTTCCCCCTTTACATTGTTTTGGGTATGGAATTATCAAAGGCCCGGAGATGCCAGGATGGCTCAGCGGGTTAAGCGCGTGCTTTGCAGCCCTGGAGCTAATTTAGAAGATCGAATCCTGGCCCCGGCTCATGCAGACCCTTATGCTGAGCTGGGGTGTGCCCCCAGTTCAGTTCTTGCCGGGGCCTATGTGGGAGGCTCCTGGCCCAGTCCCTGCCCTGCGCAGCCCCGCACCCACCTGTGGAGTGAAACTATATGGAAAACTAATGTCAACTATGGAGACTGCTCTGGGCCCTCCCTCTTCTCTCTCTCTCTCTGTCAAAAAACAATAAAAATAAATCTTAAAAAAAAAAAAAGAATGATCAAAGTCCCTTTTCTTGATAAGTTTGCAGAAACTCCTGCTAACATGCAAACGCCTCTTGGAAGGGTGACATCCTCCTTCTGGGGGACAGTAAGGCTGAAAGCAAGGACGTGTTTTGTGCAAAGGGGCCGGGAAAGACCAGGCAAGCAGGAGCGTGGAGATCCGTGGGGACCTGCCACCACATAGTGATATGTCTGAGAGTCTTGTTGCATGCTGTCCCCACATTAGGGAGCGAGGCTTTTAAAGAGACACAGGAGGGCTGGGTAAGGGGCGTGAGTGCAGGGACTGTCCCCGGCCCTCTCACTCGCCTTGCTTTCTAGCGAGTAAAGGGACTTCCACTTGGCTCTTCCAGCCCCTCACAGCACAAGGGTTGGTGTTTTGGTGGCTGAGACCTTGTCTGCCAGCAGCCGAGTCTGAGATGCCCAGTGGGGGTTGCTCCTTGCCCTGGGCCCTGGAGGGCCTTCTGTCAGCATTTCTCCTGAGAAGGACAAGAGCCCAGTCCGCTGTTTACCTTTCTGGTTGGTGCCTGGCGCAGTGAGGAACTCCACGGGCCATGCCAGTGAGTGAGATTATCCAAGGTGAGAAATCTCAGGCACTGAGCGGCATGATAATGATGATGATCCTGATGATGGAGTAATAGTGGTAATTACCCTAATAATCCCTTAGGATGGATAGCATGCCTTTCAAAGCACTTTCCCATTGGGGATCTCATATGACCTCAACTTATTTCTGGTGGGGAGGTCTGGTGGAACTGGCTGTTGTGGCTACATGAGGGGACCCTGAGGCCCCCAGCTCATGCCTCTCACTCGGGTCTCTTCGACTTAGCTACAGAAGCACTGGAAAGAGGAATCTTCGTTTTCGCTATCGCCCAGTTACGTTGGGTTGCCATCCTGTCTCTCGCACAGATACACACAAGAACACACACAAACACCTGTCGCTTTGAACCCCCAAAGGCGCTATTTCTGAACTGTGCTTCGGCTTTGAGGGTTGAGACTTAATCTCCCCGCCTCGCCTCACCCAGCTATCCTGGCTCCTGAACTGTGCACGGGTTTGCTCATGAAAAGGCAACAGGGAGGAGGCAGATCTGAGGAGCCCTTCACAGGGGAAGACTCTTTAAAAGAAATCCCTTTGTGTCACAGTGCGGGGTGACTTCCTTTCATGTGGCAAACGCACTGTGGCAGCTCCCTGCTCCACATTAGACAGATCATTAATGTCCCGGCCAGCAGGGGGGTGGCTTCCCAGCCCCTCCTCCCAGGACGGCTCTGCCAGTCACCCTGAGGAACGCTGGGGTCACGTTCAAAGGGAGAGCGTGGGGTCCTGAAAGGCGAACAAGTGGAGAACAGAGCGAAAGCTGTGGGTGCTCACAGCTAGCTGGAGTCCTGTGATTCCATTTACAGAATGTGTCTCTGCTTAGTACTTTCAGGGCAGCCAGCAGGGAGGGGAGAATAAGTGGGGGGAGTGAAGGGGGAGGGGTGAGAGGCAGGGAAGAAGAAGAAGGGAAAAAAAAACACGCACAAAAAAAACACCCCACCAGCCCGTCTGGCGTTAGTTCAGAAAGCTCTCCAACTCACACATCTGGTTCTTATATTTCAAAGTTAATTAGTCATATTGAGGCTGTCTGAAGATAAATTTATCATCCAGAAAAAACACAAACAGTTTGAAAAATGAAAGGAAGTGAGGTGACATGGCTTGACGTTTAAATAAATCATTTTAACATGATTAAAAAACTTGTCCTGTCTGACACCCAGCGCTTGGGTACTTTGTAAAGACTTTTTGACAAAGACAAGTCCTTGTTTGGTATACAAAAGCCCTTGCCATTCAATTACTCAGAAGATTCTTTGGCCAAACCCTTTTCTGAGTGACTGCTGGGGTGGGGGTGGGGTGGCCCACAGCCAGGTCTCACTCTCTGAGGTAGTATCCGGGTAGTCAGTGTTATCCCAGTAGAAAAAAACTCAGATGTTAGAGGTTTGGGTAACTGGCGGGTTTTTCCGAGAGAGGAGCGAGCATACAGTGAATTCTTCACCCATCACTCTCTCTGGATGACTATTGAGTTGGAGCAGGAAATCTTCCCGTCCCAAAGAGGAAAGATCCTCTTCAAACGCCTGAGCAACGACTTCCAAGAACCAGATGTGTTCTGGGCCTTCCACCTCCCAGGGCTTCGATGACAGTGTGAATCCTGTGACTGATGGAACTGAGAACTGGGGCACTGTCTCTGGCCTAGCTGGGGTGGCCAGTGGCCAGACGGGGGTGGTAAACATGTAAAGAATCTTGAGCTGTGATGTGTTGGTTTGTTCTAGGAGCAGATGGGAGGGAACTGGAATCCAATAGTCTACAAACCCAGACACACCACCATCCCTTTGTTCTTCCCTCCCCCACTGACCCTGCCAGAGTACCTTGTGTACTTTATAAAGGCCACTGGTTCCTGGACTGTGGAATAATAGCCCAGCTCAGCAGTGGGAACACACGCTTAGAGAGGTGGGTGTTCGAGGAGCTGGGGGTGTAGGTGGGCATTTCTAGATGTAATGGAAGATGGGTGACATTCCAGGGCTTTTCCAGCTTCATCTAAGGTTGTAGCTCCTGGGAGATTTCAATATGCCTTCGAGTTTTCTCTTCGCTCACCTTCTTCATGCAGGACGGGAGTGATATAATCCAACATGATCGTTTCCTCCTATTAGCAGGTTGGTCTCATCAGTTTTGTTAATGGGATAACAAGAGGTGCTGGTTATGGTGCAGAAGTCTCATCATGTTGGTAATTTTCACTGTAACATGTTAGCAATCTGTCACGATTTGTTTCCAGCAATACTGGCAAGAGCCTGCTTACATCAGGGGCTCTAATTTTCTCTCCTCACCACCAGACTGTTCTTTCTTTCTCTGGCCAGGTAGCTTCTCCTGCTTCAATCTGTCTCTGTCCATCTCTCTGCACCCTGGTTTCTCTCTTCCTATGTGCCTGTTTCTCCCCCTCCCACCCCTCTGATAACCGATGACAGCGTTTGTCCCGGAGGGGAACGCCATCTGAGGCAGCAACGAAACACCAAATTATCATTACCCCTACCCTCTGCTTGGTTGGGTGGGGACATTGAGACCCAGGGGGTGTGAAATGACTTGCCCAAGATATTGCAGTCAATTTAGGTGCAAGATTAGGCCTAGGACCCTGGGTTTTTATGCTTTCAAATCCACAGTGTCTTCTTTTTTTTAAATTTTAAGATTTATTTTATTGTTTTTGACAGAGAGAGACAGAGAGAGAGACAAAGAGAAGGGGGAGGACCCGTAGCAGTCTCCACAGTTGTACATCACCATGTTCCAACATGGTTTTATTCCACATAAGTGGGAGGGGGCCACACAGGGCAGGAACTGGGCTGGGGTCCTCCTGCATGCCCCCTCAAGCCAGGGGCTGAACCGGGGGGTGAGAACCAAACTGGGGGCCTTCCACATGGGAAGCACACCCCAGTTCAGCATATGGGTCTTCATGGGCCGGGGCTGGGACTCGATCCTCAGATCCCAGGGCTGCAAAGCGAGCGCTTAACCTGCTGAGCCATCCTGGCTTCCCCAAGGTGTCTTTTACTACATGATGAACAGCGTCATATAAAAAAAAATCATTTGGTCCCAGACACCATCTTTCTTGGGTATGGGAAGCTCATTGTGGTGAAGTCAAGGTCACAGAGAGGACAGTCTCCTGTACCAACATAACAGGGCCTTTTGCAGCTTGGTCAGGATGAGCCCTCAGACCAGGTGGTTTTCTGAGGTGAGTCACCCTGCCAGCTGCTATGCTCGGGCTCAGGGGTCCTGCTCTGCAATCAGGAAGGGAGTGCTCTCCTTAGCAAAGCCTGGCCTGCAGCGGGGCAGATGCAGCTTCCGGCCCCAGCCTTAGTCACCAGCTGTGCAGGACAGAAGTGATGGCCGTAAATAGCCTTTTTCCTGTAGTAGGTGAGACATGCCTGCTGCCTCCAGACCCCGCACCCCTGCTGCAGTTCTAGGTGACCTTCACCTTGCCCTTGTGCATTTGCTGGGCTGGCCAAGATTCGCTCTTGCTGGAAGTGTTCCTTCCAGCAGCTGGTGCCCCGAGGTGCGGAGGCCGAGAGAAGAGCCAGCAGCTCCACCCTGTCGTGCAAAGACCTCAGGTTTCGGGTCAGGTGCACTAGCGTCTGAATCTTAGCTCTGCTACTCAGTGGCTGCGTGACCTTCCTAGATCCAGAAGCAGTCTCAGCTTCCTTACTTGTAAACTGGGGATTCCTAGTGGTTTGCTCCTAGGTTTGTCGTGGACGGTAGAGGAAACATGTGTCAAGACCCAGAATGCTCTAAGGCACGTAGGCAGCCTGCCCTGTACTCACGGCGTGGGTGGGGGGCTGTGGATTCCTACCGTGACCCGCTTTTGAACTCATTTGTAGCCACCATGAAGCTCAGGGCTCAGGGTGAGGCCTGACCACGGAGTTCTGGACGTGTGAAGTTAAAGGGTGCTGAACTGTGGTGGGAAGTGTTCTATTTCCAAGGTCACGGAGAATTTCCAAGGGATTTAGAGCATGAATAAAGCATCTGTTGAGTGGAGAGAGAGAACAACTGACTGCTGAGTCACAGAGGTGTTGATGTTCCGGGGAAAGAATGAATAGTCACATTTCTGTGGCAGGAAGAGAAGGGAGAGGAAAGACTCTGCTTTGGGTGCTGAGGAGAGCTCCGGGCTGAGGACTTGCACTCCGCCAGAACCTTCCCACTAACTGTCCAGAGCTCCCCTGATGCTTCTAGTGAAGCCTCCTGATGCCTGAAGTCTTAGAACCGTCTCATCGTGCCCTGCTAAGTCATAACCACTGTGCCGTCATCCCCAGAAGGGGCGGTGCTTCCCAGGAGCGGCGTGCAGTGGAGCAGCCCCGGGCTGTGTGCTCTGATGCTTCCGTAGGAGTTCACAGGCCAGGCTGTGTGTGTGTCTGTATGAGTGCACGTGTGTGCATGTGCATGTCTATGTTGTGTGTGGGGTGTGCACTAAATGTGTTTGTGGTGTGTATGTGTGTGTATGCTGCATGCGTGTGGTATGTGGCATATGTATGTGGAGTATATATGTGTGTCGATGTTGTGTATGGGTGGTATGTGATAGATGTGTGTGGGGTGTGTGATAGATGTGTTTGTGTGTATACTGCATGCGTGTGGTATGTGGGGCATGTATGTGTACATATGGGTGTGTGGTAAATGAGAGTGGTGTGCATGTGTGTATATGTTGTGTATGTGTGGTATAGATGTGTGGGGTTGTGTGTATGTTGTGTATGTGTGGCATGTGGTATATGTGTGTAGGGCATGCATGTGCATACACACAGGCAGACATGTGCACATGTGTGTGTATACACACATGCACATTCGCCTTTTCTGTGAGTCAGGTCTCTGCTTAGAAAAGGAAGTGAGGGGAAGTCACAGAGGAAATCAGTTCAACAAGAGGGAGCTCAGGGCGGCCAGGACCTGGAGACCGGGCACACTCTGCCCGTGGGGTGCCAGGCCAGCCGTGTACCCTCCGTGGGTCCCAGGTTCCCTCTGTAGCTCCTCACCTCGCTTCCCAGAGCTTGCCTGTTCACTCCTTGGAGAGGGTTCCTGGAGCACAGACTAACGTGTCTCTCGTGTGGTTGCTCTGGGTTTTGTGTTCCTTCCGAACAGTTATCAGAAGGATAACCAGCTTGTTATTGATTCGTGTCCTCTCTAGAGACTGTAGGGTGCTGTGGGCGGGGCCTGTCCTGTCCTGTTTCCCTCCGTCTTCCAGGGCTGGGAACCGCGATGCCTGGACACCGCGATGCCTGGACCACAGGTGCTCAGGCGTCCCTGCGGACTGAGTGAGGGAGACGGCCAGGGGTGGCTGCTCGTGACATCCGCCACGCGCCTCCTGGGAGTTTTGTAAGGATCCAATGATGGTAGCTGTGAAAGTAATTCAAACAAGGGAAGAGAAACAGGCCAAGTGGTAGCGATTAGCACGTCTCTCCTGTGGACGGCAGAGGACAGCCCTTTGCCAAGATCTCTCAGTAGCCTTGCGGTGAGCCTGGAGGAAAGCGGACGATTTCCAGGTGCCTCACCCCACCCTACGGTCGGAGCCCATCAGAGCAAGACCTCAGCTTACAGAACAGCTCAAGTCAGTTTCCCTCACGCATGTGGAGTGCCTGCTGTGTTGTGATGGGTGCTAGGAGGCAGGAGTGCAGAACTGTGTAATTTTGTGTCTGTCCTTAGGAAACTCACAAACTAGGGGGCAAGGCCCACTTGCGGACCAATGCGTGTGCAATATTGCTTGGCCTCTCCCCATCCTCCCTGCCCCAAACTTTTTAGACAATCTAATCTGATCACCCCCACCAGGAGATTTTTATACCACAGATCTGCAGTATATTTATTTATGTGCTGTGGTCCTTTGGAGGGTCACAAAGCACTGTGATATCTTAGACTTTTTGCCTGTCGAGGATTAGTTCTTGCTTCCTTGGGGAGATAATACCCCTTTGGGGGATGCATGCTATAGCCACTTGCTTTCCTGCCTTCCCAGCCAATTTTGAGGACCACAGACAACTTCTACAGGTACCAATGGTTTTGTGTTCTTCCTAGCCCGGGACAGACAGACCAGAGCTCTGTTCCAGGGGGCTCCCTGGGGGGCTGGTCGCTGGTCTCAAGGTTTTAAGTGGATTTGGGAAGCTTTGCTCAGCATCACCTAAGCTGCCTTCCCAGGATCCTTTGGGGTGAGCCTGACAGAACACTTTCACTTTTACCAAACCAATGTGGCTCCCACACTCAGGACATCAAATGGAGCTGGGACTCCATCATCTCTTTCTTGGCTCTGGCCTTCCAGTTGCCATCCCTCTTCTTTCCATTTCAGCAGCACTTTGCGGCCCAGGCTGTCAAAAGGGCACTTGGTTGGCCTTGGCCTGATGCTGTGCTAGGCCGTATGCTTCCTGTGTGTGGCTCTAGACTGTCAGCCTCCGGAGGGCAGGGACTGCATCTGGTTCTTTTTGTTCTGTTCCTTCCAGTGTTTGATGAATACTTGTGAATTGATTACACATTTGTCTTGCTTGCCGGGATAACTAGGAAACAGAGACATTGTTCCTTTTGTAAATCTTCCCATTGAATACAGGGCACTGAGTAGGGGCTTAAGAACGTGAGCGGAAGGAATCGAACTGGAGAGAGTTTTGTTTCTCTTTGTGCCATTTAGACAATGTAATGTGCTCAGGTTCTGGTATCCTGGGTTTCACTTTGAGAGTCAAGTGTCTCCCAAGGGTTGAATCCATCACAGGCTTTCGGAGCTCACAGTTTCTCAGGAGCTGAACAAGACACCTGCCAGGGGTCACATTCTGTCACAAGGTTGGTTTACTCCTGGAGGAAGAGCTATTGTTGGCAGCCTGACAGTTTAGCTTCGCGAAACCAGCTGCAGTCACAAAGTGATGCCTTCTGGAGTCTGGGTGCTCTGGACGAGGCTCGTTGTGGGGACCTTTTCTTAGAGAGGTCCCCGAGTGGGTTGGATTAGCAGAGACATTTCGACATTCTGCTTTGCCAATTCCTGGAGAAATTATATCCCTGTCATATTTGAACACTCTGAAATAGGAAAGAATTACTTGGTTGGGTGTTCCCCCTCCCGCCTCCTAAATGTTTGAAACTAACAAAATGTTTTCAAGCAATTTCTCACCACCAGGTTTGGTGGAACTTCCTTCAACTGTCTTTCCAGAGCCTTTCATAGAAAAGTAATTGTGTAATTAGCTAGAAATTAGTAAAAATTATGCTAATTACTTCCAGGTGTGACATATTTTGTGCTTAAAAACAAGGAAGGTGAAATAAAGGGGCTGTCACTGAGGTTCCCAAGTGAAGGCTGGCCCAGGCAGGTTGGCAGGCTGATTTGCACGTTTATTTAATATTATTTTTTTTAATTATGTAATTTCTGAATAAGTACAAACAGACCCGAGAACAAATGTACAGCAGACAAAACCCAGTGGTGGCGCTTAATTAAAAGGACCCTAAGCAGGAGCTTTCCCAGGACTTGTCGCTTCAAACGTGTGATGGGGGACCTCATGGGTGGTGGGATGTGGGGTGGGGGATGTTGGTGTCAGAGAGGTTGCTGGGATTCATGGGGTCTGAAAACCAGGCCCTCTGGCACCCTGAGAGTGTGGCTTCTCCTCACACTCCCTTCACGCTTTCTGTTGTTGGTATTAAGGTAACGTGGACAGTGGAAAGGGCAGCGGTCGTGTGCTCACGGCATGGTCTTCATTTGCATACAGTTCTTAGGTAGTACGATGCTTTCTTATGCCGGTCTTCTCTGTGTCTTTCTCCACAGTCCTGTAAATGTTGGAGGACAGGCATTGTGGCCTTCAGAGTGGACATGAAAGGCTGCAGGACCACATCCTCCTGGGGTGGGGTCAAGTGGGAAAGAAGGAGAAGGTGGACTCTCCTTCCTTCCTCGTTTTCTTCCTTTTCTTTCTTTCTCCCTCCTCTTTCTTTTTACATTTATTCAGCAATAATTGGTACTGCTAGGTACCTGCTAGTAATGGTGGGAAGGTGTAAACCAATGAAGCAATTCATTGTGAAACGTGTTGGGTGCGGTGGTAGGTGCTGGGCATCCACAGACCCATCTCACATGAAAGCTCGCTGGTAGAGATGATAGAAATGAGGAAATAATGAGATGGCGTATGCGCCCTACTCTAATTATGGCGACACTAGGGCTTGGGTTTTCTAAGGATAGTGACGTTTTCACATATTCTGTCTCATTGTCTTTCTATAAGTGCATCTGCGCTCATGAAACACTGTGGCCTGAACTTCGGCTGGGAGGACTTGGTCCCCAGAGCTGTGACCGGGAAATGTAGAAAGCACTGCAGCTGCATGAAGGCCATCCTCACAGAGCATAGGCATTAAAGCTGGGTCTTCAGGGGTAAGTGAACACCCTCCAGGCAGGAAAGGAGGGGGCAGAAGTTTTTAGTAGAGGTGGTGCCTGAAGACTTTGAAAGATGACTACACACTCACCAGGAGTGAATGGAAGAGGAGTTGCTGGTAGGGCAACAGCATGAACAAAAGCACAAAGGTGTTGAACAGTGTGATGTTGCGGGGAAACTACAAATGGTTTAGTGTTGTTAGAGCATCAAGAGTGGAGAGGAGCAGGGATAGGAAGCAGGGTCAGAGGAGAGCCTTGTAGGCAATTCAGGACTTTGAGATCAAGGAAAACCACTGCAAAATTCAAGCATCCTGTGTGTGTGTGATATCTATCTATCTATCTATCTATCTATCTATCATCTGTCTGTCTATTATCTATCTATCTATCATCTATCTGTCTATTGTCTATCTATCATCTATCTGTCTATTGTCTATCTGTCTGTCTATCTAACTATCTATCTATCTATCTATCTATCATCTATCTATATCTTTCCTTCCTTCCATCCATCATCTATATCTATCTATCTATCTATCTATCTATCTATCTATCTATCTATCTATCTATCATCTATTGATATCTTTCCTTTCATACATCCGTATCTATCTATCTATCTATCTATCTATCTATCTATCTATCATCTATCTATGTATCTGTCTATCATCTGTCTATCGATCCATCTATTATCTATCTATCTATCAATCATTTATCTACTTATTTATCTATCATCTATCTATCATCATCTGCTATTTGGGAAAAAAATCCAGCCATTGTCAATATAAGGAGAATGGTTACATGGCTGGATGCTTTCCAGACAGCCCTTCTATATATAATGTCCCCCCACCCCTCTTTCTCCATCCTGGCAGCTCCAAGGTCTTTCTGCCTATAATGCTCATGTTATTTGGCTTTCCCAAGGATAGCTGGTGCATAGTCTTAAGAAGAGAAATTTTAGGTCCCATGGGCCAGCAGAGCTTGGAGACAAGACTCCCCACCTCTCATAGTACAGCAGGGAGCTCTTCTGTTGGTCACCCAGCAGCCTCCACTCACTGTCATAGATAACAGGCCACTTCTCTAGCTTTAAGTCCTACAAATTTGAGCCAGTGGATCTTCAAGAGGCAGCTGGTCTGGGAGCAGCCCCACCAAACAAGGGCATCAGCTTAGGGAGAAAAGGAATAAAAAGCACGTGGGTGCTGCTCACCACTCTTGACATCCTCTTCAACCTTCTAAGTTTCTGTCTTTCTCAACCACAGATTAAAAAATAATTCATGGAAATACCTTTTTAAAGCTAGAAAATGGAGACATATGAAGGTAGTACAGGAAACACAAAATAAAACAAGCCCCAAACAACAGCAAACCTAAACAAAAAGGCCCAGAGCAGGGGGTGGGAGCCTGGTGTGGGTTCTCTGCACTGTTGTCCATCCCACTGGACTTGAGTCCCTTTCTCTCTCTGTTCGGGCTCCAGATGCTGCATTTTTAAACTGAGAGGACTGAGCCAATGTATCTCAAAGTCCTTTTCAGCTTCAACCTGTAGCCTTTGCATTTTTATTTTTCGTAGCAGCATGAGGAAAATGTCTTTATTCTTAATGCAGAGAAGAGTAGGGACTAGGGCTGAGTTTTACTTGGGCTGGAGAGAGAGAGGCTCCGCATGGGGTCCTTTCTCACCGTTAGGTTCTGGGACATTTGAAAGCGTCCCACCATCAACCCCACACTATGGGATCAGAAGTCAAAGTCTGTTGCTTCCACCTGCCTGACTATAGTGTAACCAGGGCAACGACGTGGATAAGGACGAGGATGCTCAGGACGACAGGGGCTAGCAGCCACTGAGTGTCTGCCTCTACGTGTCAGACGTTATTCTAAGAGCTTTTTTATTTTTGGGTTTGATACCTATTTAATCCTGTGGGGCAGGTATCATTATTATCCCTATTTCACAGACGAGGACACAGGCACACAAAGGACTCTCGGTGCTGGGCTTGAGGAAGGTGCATGCATTTGGCAACAGATGCTTATGGTTAGAGCCCTGAATGTCATTGCTCTGGCCACCCACCCACCTACCCAGGGCTCCTGAGGATTAAATGACACAATCACTGTGACAAGTACGTTGCAAATGGTCATGTACCATATGCCTGTGGACAGAAAACAACAAAGAGCCGGGGCAGATGGGACTAATCTGGCCAGAGTGGCTGAGTCCCCCAAGCAGTACGGCTGGAATTGGAGTCGGCAACGAGGGTGAGGCTTGGGGTGAGGCTGGGGGCCTAGGGTCAGAATTCCAAAGAATTTCTTGTCGGCAGAGCTGGGGCCTCTGCCCCAAGTTTCCTTCCTCTTGTGGGATGTGTGTGGCTCTCCAAGGGGCTCCAGGGAGCAAGCGTGGACCAGGCGCTTGCTGGGGCAGGTGGCCTTTCTGCCCTGGGAAGTCAGCCTCGCCATTTGACTCATCCTGGCTTTCTTCTTCCAACTAGAATCAGGCGTGGGGTCAATTGGCTTTCTCTTACTCCTGAGATTAATTCTAGCCACCTTGGCTGGCATGCAAGGTGGCCTTGTGCTAGGAATCTGGTCCCATTTCCTGCTACTCCCTATAAGGAAGTAGCTACCCCGCTCTGCTTCAGGGGCCACTCTCCTTGGTGTTCCCAGCAGACAAGGCACAGTTGTCACTTTGGAGCCTTTGCCGGTGCTGTTCCATTTCCTGAAATACTGGCTTATCCCCATTCACTGCCAATGACAGCTGAAGTTCAAGGTCCTTCCCGCAGGCCTTTCCCCTAGAGCTCTTATTCCATGAAGCAGTGCTAGGGCACCGCCTGGGCATGTTTCTGGAGGGCAAGGAACTGGACCCGACTCAGCCCTCCCTCCCCCACTTTGAACACCTTCAAACTTTGTGTTTTCGGCTTTGCTCGTAGCTTGGAGACAACACTGGGCTTAGTGTCAGAAAATCTCATGTCAGGAGTCCCCTTCCCAGGTGAATGATGTTGGGGAAACAGCTCAGCTTCTTGGAACTTTCTTTCTCCCAGACTTGTTGGGATGATCCCATTAACTAACACACAGAAACTACCTGTTAGTTAAACCACGGAATGGTGGTTTAATCATAACCCCTACACTTGTAACTTACACCTGTAACTTACACCTGTAACTTACATCTGTAACTTACATCTGTAACTTACACTTGTAACTTACATTTGCATGGCAGCAGCTTCCCTACTAGCCTTTTAATAATAACTGTGTGGATTGTTTATCGCCAAACCCAATATACGGAGACACTGAGGCTTGGTGATCCGAGATTATATGGTGAAGTTGGAATTCAAAGTCAGGTTTTCTTTTTGCAAAGTCTCTATTCTTATTATGATCATCATCATTTAATGTGCTGTATTTTTCTGTGGTTAAGATACCCCCAAGTATGATACGGCCTCCACTCTTCTAACCCAACATTAAGAAATCAATTACACGGGTTACTCCTATGTATAAGATGACCCCCCAGTTTTAATTTTATTCTATTTATTTATTTATTATTTTTTTTAAAGGGAAATTTAGAAGTAGCAACAAGAACAGTTATTGATTAGAGAAGGTTTTTGTTTTTTTTTAAGATTTATTTTTATTGCTTTTTGACAGAGAGAGACAGAGAGAAGTGGTAGGGCTCAGAGCAGTCTCTGCAGTCAATAGCATCAGCCTTCCACATAGTTTCACTCCACAGGTGGGCACAGGGCTGCGCAGGGCAGGAACTGGGCAGGGAGCCT